>AWOL01S0016150.1:0-31631 GCA_000715115.1 Nicotiana otophora | reverse complement strand
CCCCCCCCCCTCCCCTCAGGGGGAGTACTAAGGTTTAGAGCTACGACGATCTACCTATAGATATTTTACCTCTTCATCTTTGGCGTTTTTTCATCTCATCGATGACCCTTACTCTCCTTGCGGTAATCCTTCTGCACCAAGGATAATGAATTTCCTTACTCGCGAGGGTGACACTTAGTGTAACTGGCACATATAGTCCCTTATGCCTAACTTTGCTCACATTGCTTGCTTTAGGGAAGCGTCTTCCTGAATGACCATTCTCTGAATTTTTCATGGATCTTCTTCTGTTGTGTACTCTATTATTGACGGAACGAAGTCTAAAATTCTCATGATGTCTACCATTATCAAATTACTCAGTCCCTAATTCATGTTTAGCTTACCTTATTCACCAGCCCATACTAATTTCTATTACTTTGGGGTCTAACTTTTCCTTCTGGCAGTCGCGTTGGAGTTACGAACTCATTTATCGAAATAAGGATATGAATTTATGGCCCATACTCTTTTGTTGTCTCAAGACCCATCACCTCTCGTTTCTTTCTTCACCTGACTATAGACTCTGTAATACTGTCATTTTGTTTTATCTACCGTTGACATCCATGTATCGCACCTTACTCATAATTCTTCCTTATCTCTTTTCTTATTTCCCTGCTAATATTTCTGCCTATCACTTTCTTTTGAAAACTTCAACAAGACATTCTTTTGCTTTTAGCTCCCCTTGCTTCATCTATTTGCTCTTCGGGTTGCCTAGCATTCTCGCTCTACTAGGGACGGGAGCCATACTAAGATAATATTTATCCCTTCCAGGCTTCCAATGCCCATATTTGTAGTACTCATATCTAGCTATACTATTTTAGAGTGCACCATCTGGGTGTCTCACAAGGAGATCTATTAGAATATTTGGACTATCCTTCGGAAATGTCAACTAACGCAAACAATCCATTCACCATTTTGGATTACTCTAACCCCAGCCGAATCCTAATATCCCGTCCTTTTCTTATACTACTTCTGTTAACTTCCATAGGACATAAATGAGATAGGTGTGGCCATTTGTACAAACCTCTGTTATTGTTGAAGGTAACTCAAAAGGCTTATATTCCTCTGCCTGAATTTGTAAATACTGATAATCTTCATTAATTGGGCGCCTCGTACCCTTCTTCATCTTGCTTCTTTTACTTGTTGAAACTTGTATCTATCTTCTGAATCTCTCTTTGCCTTTCACCATAAGGGTGGATAGATATTCTTTCCTTACGGCTCCTTATCAAGAGGCTTAAATGTCTTATTACACACATGATGTACTGAAGACCTTACATTTACTCATCATAAACATCATGAAAAATCGAGTTCCTCTGACTCAACTCTTCCATAGCCACATGCAATCTCTTACCAACTGTCTTTCTAGATGTAGGCATCGTCGTATTATGAACAAGATAGAGTTTAGGAAATTGAGTTCTTACAACTGAGCTCTACCATACGATCTAGAGTAAGAAGAAAGAGTGACAGTCCTAAATGCCCTGTAGTCTTCTTCTTATAAGTGTGGTACACGACACACCCATAAACAAGACTCTACTAGACACGGCTTGTAGACTCCCTAGGACAGAACTGCTCTGATACCACTTTTGTAACGACCCAAACCGATGGGCCACGACAGGAACCTGGTGCCTTACTCAACCGAGTACCAACGTAACATATATTTCTTATCATACTATCATTGGTAACTGGGCCAACATGGCCACAACTTGTAATGTATAACTATAAGTGGGAAACCACTGTATAAATGAATCATGTTTCTTAAAACATGAATACACATGGGCCATCAAACTTCTGTAGCAAAATTCTAACACGATGACTCATAGACTCGGCTGCACTCCAAATGAGGTAGAGTCTTACCGATCCTTTGCTGAATGCTAACCTCGTCTGCTATGAGGGCTCGTCAAACTGATTGTCTATACCTGCAGGCATGAAATGCAGCGTCCCCAACAGAAGGACGTCAGTACGAAATAATGTACCGAGTACGTAAGGCTACAGAATAACTGAAAGCTAAAACTGAACTGATAATATAATAACAGAAAGTAACTGGGAGTCAAAGATAATCTGAAGATAAGCTTACCTGCTGATACTGACTCAACTCTCTCAATATAGTAAGTAAAATAGTTGTCCGGCCTTATCATACCTCCGTGCCCTTGCGCTCGTAGGGTTAGTTCTGATCTCAAATTTTGATTGTCTCCTTAGTGGAACTCTCTCTTATTTTCGTAAAACTTAAACGGTACCTTTAACTACCCCAATTCCTATCTTAAAAATTTTCAAGGATTGCGATCTCATGTCTGCGAGACTGAATTCCCTATGCTGGGGTTCACTACATTTATCTTCCATAATCTGTTGATTTATCTGTGACCTTTTGTCTATCCATAACTAGGCTCTTCCTGAATCAACTACAGACTACTCATTGGTCCATTCTCATATCTATATTCTGCATAACCCCTCTTGGGTTATTCTTTCTCTCTTAACTTACCTCTCGCACTGGCTCCTTATGTATCAAGTGTCTATTCGCACTTATTTACCAATTAACATCCTAGTCGGGAACCCTTATTGCGTCTTACCAGCGTCATGCTTGCATATTGTTCAGGAGTCATGACATATCTATATGATCAGAGTAAATGCAATCTCATTCCTTTTGCCTTTATAACACATTCTTCCTTTACCATTCTATATTTACCTGAACCACTTAAGTCCGACTTAATACCAAATCACACCATCTTCCCCCCTTTAGGGGAATACTAACATTTAATGCTATGAAGATTTACCTATAAATGTTTTACCTCTTACATTTTGAGGTCTATTCACATCTTCATTGATTCTTACTCGCCTTGCGGTAACCCTTCTGTACCAGGGATAGCTGAATTTCTTATGCACGATGGTGACACCTAGTGTAATTGGCACACTTAGTCCCTTAAGCTTAACTCTGCTCACAGTGCTTGTTTTAGGGAAGCGCCTTCCTAAATGACCTTTAAAGGTTATTCTTCTGTTGTCCATTCTATTACCGCCGGAGCGTGATCTATGAAATTCTCACAATGTCAACTATTATCAAATCCTTCGGTCCCGAATTCATGTTCAGTGTATCTTGTTCACGATACCATACTAATTTCTATTACTGTGGGGGTCTAACTTTTCATTTTGGTAATCACATTGGAGTCACCAACTCATTTCTCGAAATGAGGATATGACTTTATCGCTTATACTCTTTAATGTCTCAAGGCATGTCACCTCTTGTCTTTTCCTTCACTTGACTGTAGACTCGGTCATCCTGTCATATTTTGATTTACCGTTATCACCCATTTATCACATCTTACTCATAATGCTTCCTTTACTCTCTTCTTATTCTCCTGCTAGTATTTCTGTGTATCACCTTATTCTGAAAACTTCAACAAAATATTCTTTCGCTTTTAGCTCCCCTTGCACCATCTCACTGGCTCTTCGGGTCACCTAACATTCTCTCTTAACTAGGGATGGGAGCCATAGTAAGGTAAATATTTATCCCTTCTTAGATTCCAGTGCCTATCTTCTGAATTTTTTGAAAATTCTTGTATTCATATCTAACTGTACTATTCTAAAGTGCACAATCTGGGTGTCTCACAAGGAGAAATATTACCACGTTTGCGATATCCTTCGGAAATGTCAGCTAATGCTAACAATCCATCCACCATTTTAGGTTAATCTAACCCCAACTGGATCATGATGTCCCATCCTTCTCTTAAACTATATCTGTTAGCTCCCATAGGGCATAAGTGAGATGGGTGTTGTCAAGTGTATATATCTCTGTTACTGTTGAAAGTAACTCAGAATGCTTATATTTCTCTGCCTGAATTGTAAATACTGATAATCTTCACTAATTGGGTACCTCATACCCTTCTTCACCTTGCTTCTTTTACTTGTTGAAACTTGTATCTACCTTTTGATTCTCTTTTTTCTTTTTAAACCATATGGGTGGATACATATTCATGCTTTAGGGCTCGTTATCAAGAAGTTTACATGTCTTAGTACACACATGATCTACTGAAGACCTTACATTTACTCATCATGAGCATGATGCAAAATCGATTTCCTCTGACTCAACTCTTGCACAACCACATTCAATCCCTTACCAACTGTCTTTCTAGATATAGGTATTGTTGTATTACGAATAAAGTAGAATTTAGGAGTTTGAATTCTTACAACTGAGCTCTACCACACGATCTAGAGTAATAACAAAGAGTGACAGTCCTAAATGCCCTGTAGCCTCCTGCTATAAGTGTGGTGCACAACACACCCATAAACAAGACTCTACTAGAAACGTCTTGTAGACTCCCAAGGATAGAACTGCTCTGATACCACATTTGTCACGACCCAAATCAGAGGGCTGCGACGGGCACCCGATGCCTTACTCAATCGAGTACCAACGTAATGTATATTTCATAGCACACCATCATGGGTAAATGATCCGGAAAGGCTATCACGAGATAACCAGATTAAAACATAAGAGAATACTAGACATAGGATGACCCAACATGGTATAAAAACTTTTACATGTGACATACGAGTCTATAAGACTGAAATGATCAATTGTACATTCAAAACATAGGCCGACAAGGTCATACAATCATCCATATGCATGACATCTGTCTACAAGCCTCTAAGAGTACATAAACATCATAAAGGTCGGGACATGGCCCCGCCATACCAATCAATACATGCTCAAATCATACTGACAAAATATGCATCTTCGGAGCAAGTGGAGTGCACCAACACCTTCTGCTGAGGTAATAGCCTACTAGGAGGACTGCCAACCTGTCTATCGGGACCTGTGGGCATGAAACGCAGCATCGTCAGGCAAAGGGATGTCAGTACGAATAAATTACCGAGTATGTAAGGCAATACAACATAAATAAGAACAGTAATGCAAAGAGAGATAGAGAAGCTACAACACGTAACATCTGAGTGCCTCCGAGGGCTACTCACATGAAATGCATGATACATCTATATATTATAAACATAAACTTTTAAAATCATACGCCTCTGTGTGCATCATCATCATTATATCGTACCCGGCCATAATAGGCTCGGTAAAAATGTACCCGGCAATCATAAGGCTTGCTAGAATCATACCCGGCCACGTGGAGCTCAGTAAAACCTAACTGATAAGTGGTTGCACAGTAGGTGTCGTACCCGGCCAACTATAGCGTGGCTCGGTAGAGTAAAATAGATACATATATATAATGCATGCTGGACTCATGGAATCACGTTCTAAACCCTTTGGAGTGACGTAGGGTCGTCGTACCTTCGATTAACATTTTGGATATCCATACCATCAATATGAACCTCAATAGGATTCAAGGATCATACATGCTTGCTTAGAATAACTTTATAAGGAAATAACAACATGCACAGTCTTAGTTACTAGGAGTAGATCAATCATGAAATAGCGTATCATTTATGATCATTCCACAAAGATCATGCCAAAAGAAAGAAGGAAGTGCCTTAACATACCTTATCACAATCTATCCGATAACCACGTTGAACTTCTATCGCCGCACTTCCGTCTACAGTAACGATAATAATGCTATCGTTAAGCTACGAAAGATGCAACTATCATTCAACGAACGACAAGCTTATTTTTATATTAAAATGGGAAGCATCTCCACTGTTTTCCTTACATTACCAAGTCCATCAACCAACACGAACCCATACAACCTTCACCTATATACTTTCAGCACCACAACACAAATCAATCTATACAACAACAAGTGCATAAACATCACCAACGAAACTACTATTTAACACGATAAACGGCAGCTCGGATTGAATCTCTTTTGAACCCTTTAATCCCAAAGTCATTCATTCATTAACTTAATGACATAGTCAGAATGATATTAAGTACAATGGGAGGACTTCTATCCTCCTATTCATCTCTTAGTTCACCCTCAAATAGCCCAACAATCTAACAACAACAACAAGTACAACGAAATTTCAGCCAAGCACAGCCCACAACTATCCTCAATAACACCACAACACTATAGGTGTTGTATTCTCTTCTTAAATCAAATTTTGGTGTTCAAGTTGGTGTATAGACACTTGTAGTTCACCTTTAAAATCTAATATATATGAAGGAGGGACTGATTATTACCTTAATCAACAAGAACAACAAGAAACCTGAGGTTACTTCACTTTGAAGAACCCTCCAAAATAGCCACAAGATGAAGAACTACGATCTAGCAAGCACCACGGAATATTTTGCATTGGATTCATGTTTTTATCTTTGGTTTTCACTGTAGAATCATGGATGAACTCTAGGAGATCATCTAGGAGGGTTTAGGAACTTTGGTGGTCGAGAAATATGAGTTAAAACAACTTAGAACTGACTTAGATACGGGCTGGAGTTTTACACCGACTTTGTGGGTCCCATGGGAGCTGCTTGTGCAGTCTTGCAAAAATACAAATATCTCTCTAATATAATGTCGTATCGACAAACGGTTAAATGTGTTAGAAACCAGACTCGTAGATATTCGATTTGATAAGTAGATCACCCCATAATTCCAAGTATATTGGGAGAAAAGCTCAGCTACATTTGACCTAAATTTTAGCACATTTATGAATGTAATTTGTGATGACCTTTGCCAACTTTTGTTCCACAACTTGCTTGACTACAAAACATAAAACACGACTATCATACGAGTAAAATAACTTATAACATAACCTCCTTATACAGTTAAGCACCCTAGTCTCACCCCAGAAGTATATGTTATAACATTCCCAACTTGTCGACTTTCGACGAAACTTATTTTCTTCAATTCGTTTAGCTTCTAAGCCTTCCAACCATCTTGTTACATGGTATTCGTGATCTTAAATATTTGTAACGTCCACGGTTACATGATTAACTTACTTTATTAACTTTTCAAAGATGATCTCATTTCTGAGCTTACATCAATTGACTTATGACGTACTCTTATGTACGGAAACATGGGGTATAACATGGTATCTCTGAAGTTGAAGAGTGATTCCCTCCAGAAGATGTGCCCCAGTTGCTCCTTCGAACAGTTTCTTCAATGCCCCTGACTGTTTGCGAGATAGTTGTTGTAGTTGTCTCCCAATTGACTGCAGGGAAGTTTAGTTGCGACCTTCGAGCTGTCCACAGAAACCTTTTGGTGATAGCCGGAGTGATTATTTGATGCATATATAGAAATATGGTGAGAGTAGTGTCATCATAAAATGAAGGAATTAAGAATTATAAGCAACACTCCCCTGATTGTTCGGTTGATGTTCCACAATGTCCAATGTTGGATGCTATTTCTCGTGCAGTCCCAGGATGATGCACCTTTGGGCCGTCCATGGAAACCATTTCATGATCGTCTCTGGTTGACAATCGGGAACGATGTTATGATTAGAATATAGAAAAGTGGTGAGAGCAGCAAAGTCATAAAAAATAATGGAGTTCATAGTAAAACTACTACTCCCCTAAGTATTTGACTGATGCTCCACCAAGTCCAAGTCCATATGATATCTCTCGTGAAGTGCCAAGGATGATATTCCTGCAAAATCCGGAGGAGAAAATGTTAGAGTTCCTCTTAGGTGAAGTTATAAAATTAAGAGGGTGTAGAGATAGGCCGTGCTGCAAGTAGCGTGTCCGGTTGTGATTGAAAATACGATGTCAACTTTCCATGATGGTTTCAGAGATGTTGTCCTTCCTGTGTCCAAAGAAAAGTTCTTAGATTTCAGGGAGGGGAATCGTTTGTGTTGACTCAAAGCTTTGCTTCTTCTTCTTTGTTAATTTGAGTCATATGGGCACGACACTTCTCGAAGACTGACTAACAACTTGCCTCTGTAGCAAAATGGGTTGACTTGTATTGAATCTTTAAATTTGGGAAGTGGGAGTGAACACCATGACTCTGTAGCCAAATGTTTGAAGAAAGGACTTGCGTCCCGGCTACTGAGATCCAGAGTTTTCTTGGTCTTGCGTCCATTTTGAGCATCCTTAGTTAAGTCTAGAACCACCCTAAATAGAAGTTCAATACCTCCTGGACCATAGGTATGGGACGGGTAGTGCACGCATAGGGCACGACTTAGAATTGGATTAGAGCGCTTAGGTAAACAACTTTAACATAGTAATCGGGTAGCAGGAGATGATAGTTTGTGCCCGCAAGGGAGTTGCAAAGTATTATTTATATTGTACGGGGTGATCCTTTAGGCTAAAAAACTTAGGACCCCCTCCCCCTCTTTTATATATTGTTATTAGATCCAAATAATTGTATTCCTATATTCGTACTAAGATCTATACTAATCATGTTGTAATGAAATTCTTTGACCTTTACATTCGCTTTTGTTTATTTGATCACTTAGCCTAATTGTAATCCACATAATCTTATGTTCGGCTGGGACCCACAGTTTTGGACCTCGAAGAGTGCCTAACACCTTCTCTTTGAGGTAATTTGAGCCCTTACCGCCGATCTTTGGTGAAACTGACTAGTCAAACAGAGTCATTTGCATAATAGGTGCCCTAACACACCTTAAAACCCATTAGATGGTGACTCTTCTTCTTTTAACACTTTACCTCCCACTCAAAAGAGTTGTCACAATGTCGAAAGCCCGCTTTCGCGAGAAAACGTATTGTGAGTAAGGAATTTGTTATCCTTGTTACAGAAGAATTATCGCCAGGCTAGTAAGGAATCATTGGGTAATTAATTAAAGAATTGGGTAAGATAAGACCCTCCCCCGTGTGGAAACAAGCCACCCCAAGGAATTATGACTCTCAAGTTATTATGTTATGTGGAAAGATTAGACATATTTGGCAAGTCTTAAAGACATGAGTCACATATTCATTTAATGAAAGAGAGCCATTTTAAGTCTTAAGCATATGAGTCACATATCCATCTAATGCAAGAGAGCAATTTTAAGTCTTAAGAACGTGAGTTTCTTCAAATGAATTCATGTGTACATTATAAATCAAATGAGTTCTTCATGTGTGCAATTCACACTTTAGAGAGTGGCTGGCCGTGAGTTCTTCAAAGAGCAAAACAATTCCATACCAAAATTAGATAATGTTGGTTGTTGATTCTGTAAAGCTTGAATTGCAAATTCTTAGAGAATCGGTTCAGGTATGTTAAGGCTATCCCTTCTTTCCTTTTGGCATGATCCAAATGATACAAATGAAACGAGCAAAATATGCAACTTTCATAAATGACTCTATTGAGAGAAATACTAGGGGAGTAAATATTCTTAATGCCCCATGTGAATTATTATTATATCTTATGTTCATGGGTCTCAGAAAAATACGTATTCGGTAAAGTTTATCCGACAGGCATATTATTTTTATGACATTTCGAGAAATCTTATTAACGTATTTCTTATGCATTGCATGCATTTATACATATACATTGACCCATGACAAGATGGCATTATATACGCGTATATTATATGTATATGGGATATGGGAAAGGGTTACGACGTTATATACGCACCACCACCTGATCGGCTAGTATACGTTGATGATTTGCCCACAGTGGCCGAGATGATATGATGGGATGCCCTCAGAGGCTTGATGATGTTATGAACGCATATACCCATATATGGTATGACATTTATACGCATATGCATGACATTATAAGTATTAAATGATTCACATAGCTATTTAGATATACATGTTGAGTGTTTTACTCCATGTTTCTCTCATGTCTATTGCTTACTGATTTTCATTCCTTACATACTCAGTACATTATTTGTACTGACATCTCTTTTTCCTGGGGACACTATGTTTCATGCCCGCAGGTCCCGATAGACAGTTTGAGAGTCCTCCAAGTAGGTTATCAGCTCAGTGGAAGATGTTGTTGCGCTCCATTTGCTCCGGAGTTGCTCATTTAGTTGGTATGATTTAGCTGTATCGATTGGTATGTCGGGGCCCTGTCCCGGCCTTATGATGTTTATGTACTCTTAGAGGTTTGTAGATACATGTCATGTATATGAAAGATTGAATGGCCTTGTCGGCCTATGTTCAATGTACGAGTGATTATTTTGGCCTTATAGGCATGTACATCATATGTATAAGTCAGTATATCAGGTTGGGTCGTTTTATGTTAAGTGTTCTCTCATGTTTTATTCTTGTTACCTCATACGACCCTTCTGGCCCATTTACCCATGTTGATGTAATGAGAAAGATACGTTATGTTGGTACTCGGTTGAGTAAGGGTACCGGGTGCCCATCGCTTTGGGTCGTGACAAAAGTGGTATCCGAGGCCCATATGTCTTATGTATAAATTGGTATTACATGTTGTATTCTACCTATCTCACGCCAGCCGCTCCGGCTCAGTTATCTATGATAGTATGATACGAAAAGATATGTTATGATGGTACTCGGTTGAGTAAGGTACCGGGTGCTCGTCGCGGCCCATCGGTTTGGGTCGTGGCAAGTTTGACCGGGAGCTGACTTTGATGATAAACAAGTTCGGATTGTTGTTTCGGAATTTGGAATAGTTTTGTTACTTTATTTGAACTTTTGTGCGAAGTTTGGTTTCATTCCGAGTTAGTTAGGGATGAATCGCGTACTAGGTTAGAAGTTTAGAAGTTTATGGACCTAAGAGAGTTCAACATGTGATTTTATCTGTGAACTTTGATGTAAAGTTTCTGTTTGTGTTTTGAGACCTTATATAGGTACAGGTAGTATTGATGTAATTGTTAGTAAGATAGGATGGGGTCCCGAGAGGTTCAGGTTAGTTTTGAACAAGTTTGGGCATTTTGGCACTTTGTTGATGTCTTGAAGCTGTTGAAGTGCGGAGGGAACTTTTGGTAGAGCTGGGGGCACTTTTGAAGTGCTGAGACATAGCCTCAAGTGCGGCCGCAAACCCCCAAGTGCGGTGCAGTGGCCAAAGTGCGGATAGCGCTGAGGGCCGCAACACAAAATCTACAGGTTCATTGGTCTAACTTCATAAGCTTATATCTCTCAATCTATAAGGGATTTGAAGATATTTCAAAAGTGAAAGTTGTAGCCCTTTGAGTCTAGTTTCCAGAAAATTTAACTATTTTCCATTGACATTTGAACAGAATTTTATGATCATTATACTAAAGGCTAGAAGTGTAGTTACTTCTTGATTTCCACTGCACAACATGGATTACGACCGCACAACTTGGAAGTGCGGACGACACTAGGAAAAGTGCGGTCAGTATGGTGGGAGATCATATGTTTGTATATAAACAGGGTTTTTGGATTTTTATTTCATTCTTCACCACTTTTGAGACTTGGGAGCTCAGTTTTTAGGGTTTCAACCTAGACCTTCATCTACAATCTTGGGGTAAGTGATTCTAACATATATCTATGAGATTTACATGAATCCATCACTAGATTTAACATCAAAACATGGGATTTAACAAGAAAAATTGGGGATTTTG
This sequence comes from Nicotiana otophora, assembly GCA_000715115.1. NCBI lineage: Eukaryota > Viridiplantae > Streptophyta > Magnoliopsida > Solanales > Solanaceae > Nicotiana > Nicotiana otophora. The sequence continues at coordinate 20,225 of AWOL01S0016150.1, read as the reverse complement.
ACTATGATTTTGGAAAGTGAAAAATGGAGATTTGAACCCTCATTTGGAGTCAATTTTGGATGAAACTTTTATGATTAGACTCATATTCGAATGAGTTTTTTGAATTTGTGAGTTTTGTCATGTTCAGGGGTGCGGGCCCAGGTTGACTTTTTGGTTGACTTTGAGTATTTGATTTAAGATTCCACTTTATTTGGCTGGGCTTACTTTCTATGGCATTATTTGATGTTATTGAGTTATTTTTGGCTATATTCGAGTCCGTTCGGGGGTCGATTCATGCGGGAAAGCGTTTTTATAGTATTGATTGTTTGAGGTAAGTGTCTTTCCTAGCTTTAGTGGAGTGAATTTTTCCTACTAATTGATATTGTTTGCTACATGCGGGGGTGATGTATATATGAGTGACGAGCATATATACATGTGTCATGGGTATTCATGCTCGGGGTAGATTCTAGCATACTCTATGCTTTATTTGATTGTGTGTTGTACGTGATTCTATGTATTGTTCCATTAATTGACTACGTGAGCACCATAAACCATGCTAGAGAAATGTTGAGACTATTAGTACCTTATTTTCAACGTGTTTAGAAAATCTTGAGACGTATGCTATACTTGCCTCGGAAATAGATGCACATAGGTTATGAACACACATCCAGATGTGTTCTTGTAATATGTGTCGATTGGGACGTATGCACTCTGTGATACATATGTGATCTTTTGTATGACTACTTGAACTTGGTTGCTATAAGTGATTTAGCCATAGTCGTGCTTCATCCGCATTTTTATTGTTATCATGTCCTTGTTCGCTTTATTGATGGGTTATGAAGATATGCCTCTTGATGATAAATTATTATCTTCCATTGTTGTGATAATTTCTTAACATTTGAACATGTTGTGTGGGTTGATTATTGTTGTGTGGAAATAAGGGTGGCATTTTACTTGGAGTATAAGGGTGGCGAGATGCGCATGCGACGACATAAGGGAGGCATTTCATTGTTATGTGCATGCAGCGAGATAAGGGTGGCTTATGCGCACGCAGTGCCATAAGGGAGGCATTTTACTGTGATGCACGTATGGCAAAATAAGGGTGGCGATTTGCGCATGCGGCGAAGTAAGGGTGGCATTGTGGGGATGTTATGTGAGGGACTGGGGGGCTTTTCATTGTGTATGTTTATGTGATGGTACAAGGGTGACTTTCTTGAATATGCATGTGATTTCCTTATATGTGTCATACATTGTTTTACATGTTTTGTTGCGTTGAATTTAATATACTAAGCCATGCCTCTGTTATTACTTGATGATTTGGTTGCCAAGATGGATTTACCTATGTAGAGTTGATATCCCATATTTTGTTGAGTTGTTGGTAGCATATCGGATTGACGAGATGAGGAAATTATCATCATGCATTAATATATATATGATTGTTGAACAGTTCTCTTGAACGTTTTATTTGATAATTGATATGGAATCGGTTTATAATGTTGCGCACGAGGTCTTTGTCGTGCAGGTGTGACTCATGTTAAGGCACGAGGTCATTGCCGTGTGAGGGTGAGTGATAATGTGGGCATGAGGTGCCATATGAGTGTGTTTCTATTTGTTGGCTTGTTGTTGAAGCTAAGCCTTTACTTTTATTGAATTGGTATCACCTGTTTTGATGAGATTATAGTTATTGTTTTTCTGATATACTTCATGTTGTCAGTCTTTAATATATTGCACAGGTTATTTGACTAGTGAGTATATTTTGACTTAAAAACCTTGTCACTACTTCTCTGAGGTTAGTCAAGATACTTATTGAGTACATGGGGTCGGTTGTACTCATACTACACTTTTGCACCTTGCGTGCAGTGTCTGGAGCTGAGTAGCTGTGGATGTCGAAGCCTTGCATTGGAGACCCACCAGCATGCCGGATTCATGCTACCTTTTGATTATGGTAACATAGGATTTCATTTCTGTTTATGTAACCTTCAAACATATGTTATATTTATTCTTTTACCAACTTTGTAAATCAAATTTATAGTGGCTCATGACTTGTACCTTCAAACAGATGTTGTATTTACTTTTTTTACCAGCTTTGTAAATCAAATTTATAGTGGTTCATGACTTGTACTACCAGTCCTTAGGGTAGTTGCATTAAATTATTTTGAAATTTTATTAATATAATGATAATTTCTCTTTGTTGTAGTAGCTTATATTATTTGACTTACCTAGCACGATGGGTTAGGTTCCATTATAATTAGGTGGTGTTTTGGTTGGTGACATGAAGCCTAGTAAATCTATCCAGCCGCTTCTACTCCGTAACAATCGCGGCCAGTCTGGTCACTGCCCTAGTCGTGGCAGCTGACTGAACTTCACCCGCATGTACTAAACCTGGGGTCTGATAAATAGCAGTGGCATACCCTGGCGCATGAGCGGTAGGGGTTTATGCTTGTAACGACCCGACCAGTCGTTTTGAGCATTTGCACTTCGCTCGGCAGTTTGAAGGCATGAGTAGCTCCAATGATGTATTATGACTTGTGTGAATCGTTGGTTTTGGTTTTTAGGTTGTTCTGAATCGATTTAGATAAATGAATTTCATTGTTGAAGCTTTAAGTTGGAATAGTTGACCAAGCTTGACTTTTTAGTATTTCAGCTTGGATTGGAGTTTTGATGGTTCTGTTAGGTCCGGATGGTAATTTTGGACTCGGGCGTATACGCAGATTTGCAATTGGATATTTCTAGAAGGATTCGGCACTAATTGGCGAAAGTTGGAAATTTGAAGGGTTGGAAAGTTCATAAGTTTGACCGGAAGATGACTTTGAGGATATCAGATTCAGATTGTGGTTCTGGGAATTGGAATAACTTCCTTATATTATTTGGGACTTGTATACAAAATTTGGGTTCATTCCTGGTTGATTTGATATATTTCGGGGCGCGTTTTGGAAGTTGAAAGTCCAAAGTTCAGTTAAGTTCGAATTGAGGTGTGATTCGTCGTTTCGATATTGTTATGTGTGATTTGAGGCCTCGTGTAAGTCCATGTTATATTACGGGACATGTTGGTATGTTCGGACGGGGTCCCGAGGGGTTCGGGTGAGTTTCGGATAGGTCTGGGTTGTGTTGCGCTCGTTTATTTGGTTTCGACGTCGTTTCTTCAAGCATAACTGGTACCACATTAAGCAAATGAGCTCCAATCTTTGTTTTGATTGGATAATTAGATCTGTATCATAATTTTAGAACTATAGCAATTGGAATCATCAAGTTTCGACATCGTATGAGGAATTTATGATCATTTTACTAAGAATTGGATTGCCAGATTTTTTCCAGATTAATTACGAAATTGCCATTGCATTCGTATTTAAAAATCTACACTATTTGCAAATATTAAAACTAACATATCTCCTTCATTATAAGGTCAAATGGAGTGATTCAAAAGCCTAACTTGACTGGAATTTCACAAGAAATCCATGGAGGCATCAAAAGCAAGTTTCGGGATCGTTTGGCATGATAAACGAGGCAGAACAGCTGGGCGGAAGCATATAAATTAAGGATTTGTTCATTTGGTCATATATTGAGTTGGGGAGCTCGGATTTGGACGATTTCTGAAGTGATTTTCACCACATGGATTGGAGTAAGTATTCTATACTCATTTTGGGTTATATTGCATGAATTTATCTTCATTTTTGGTAATTGGTTGATGATTTCAAAAGTCAAATTTGGGGGGTTTTGTCTAAAATTTCATAAATTGAAGTTTTGAGTTTTGAACATCGATTTGGAGTCGTATTTGAGTAAAACTAGTATGGTTGGACTCGTAATTGAATGGGTTGTCGGATTTTATAAGTTTTGTCGAGTTCCGAGGTGCGGGCCCGGGTTGGACTTTTTGGTTGGTTTTTTGCTTTTGAGTAATGATTCGACCTCTATTAATTGGAATTATTTCCTTATGCTTTATTTGATATATTTGAGTTGCTTTTGGCTAGTATCGAGCCATTCAGAAGTCAGTACGCATGGAATGGCATTTATGGAGTATCATTTGGCTTGCTCGGTGTTGGATTTGGCTTGTTCGAGATAAGTAACACTTTTAAACTTGGTGCTGAGGGTATGAACCCCAAATATACATGATATGTGTTTGTTGTTGAGGTGACGCACATGCTAGGTGATGGGCGTGTGGGCGTGCACCGTGTGAATTGTGACTCGGTTATTTCTGTGACACTGTGTAGTCACCTAATCTTATTTGTATCCATGAAATCTCCACGTACTAGAGTAATTGAGTTGTAATCCATGTTAGAAATCATGTCTAGGCTATATACTTATCCTGTTGGGACCCACTGGGGTCATTTCTGTTGTTGAGTTACTTATTTTTATTGAAATTACATACTTCTACATATCATATCTCAGTCTCTGTTACCATTTATTGATACATCACATCATTATTTTTGGGCTGATCTACCATGACATTGTGAGCCCAAAAGACTGGATAGATTGATGACTGAGTGAGGCCTAGGGCATATTTGTGAGTGATATTTATGGGAGTGGGCTATACGCCACAGCATGTTATTTTGATTTATGCCATGATTGGCTTATTTTTGGGCTGATCTTCCATGACATTGTCAGCCCAAAAGACTGGAGAGATTGATGACTGAGTGAGGCCTAGGGCATGTTTGTGAGTGATATTTATGGGAGTGGGCTGCATGCCACAGCATGTTATTTTGATTTATGCCATGATTGGCTTATTATAGCGCTTGGGCTGAAGGAGCCCCTCCGGAGTCTGTACACACCACCAGTGAGCGCAGGTACCTACTGAGTGCGAGTGTCGAGTGATTGGGAGGATTAAGTGACTGTGAGGACTGAGTGGCTGTAAGGACTGAGTGACTGGGAGGACTGAGTGAATTGATACTATGAGAGTATGCATATTTATCACTGAGTTGCATGGCATTCGACATGCACACTTGACATGTAGGCATAGAAATGTATTTTCCTCATGCCATTTGAAAATGAAACATTTACCTGTTGAAAGCTTTGGGAAAAATTACAGTTTTCAAACTTACTCATACTTTTGGTGTTTTCGGTGAAAGATTTGGGATTTACTATTATACTTGAAAAGCATGCCTATTTTTTCGTAACTATGAATGAGCCGAGCATCATGTCTCTGAGTTACTTCGCGTACCATTTTTTATTATATTGTTATGCATTGTTGCTGGTTATTAGAGTTGGACTTTGACCCTTATCCCAGCTCGTCGCTACATTCAACCTAAGGTTAAGCTTGTTACTTATTGAGTACATGGGGTCAATTGTACTCATACTACAATTCTGCACCTTGCGTGCAGACTTGGATGCTGATGTTGCTGTGTATGATGGGAGCTAGCATTGAAGACGTACCTGCATTTCGGTAATAGCTGCCTCTTGTTCATAGTAGCTCTAGACTTAGAAAAAATCTATTTATGTATAATTCGGACAGATGATGTATTTATTTTACACTAGCTTTGTAAACTCTAAATCTCCAAAGCTCTGTGATTTGTACTACCAGAAAATGTATAAGATTCAGATATTTTCTTTTATTTATTTGTCTCATTAAATTTCATTGGAATTGGTTTATTGTCAATTGCCTTACCTAGCGGGTTGGGTTTGGTGCCATCACGACTAATTGGATTTTGGGGTCGTGAATACTCCCGCCTAATATGTAGCCGGGTCATCTTGGAATAATATGGCCTTAGTCATAGAGTCCATAAACCGCAGCATAAGGCCTATGACATCCTAAAACCCCGGTGCGGTCATGAAATCTGCCAGGGCTTGCCCAGCTGCAGGTACCTCATCCAGCTCCTTAATAACACGATCCTCTACCGGATCCATTGGCGGTATATCTGGGGCAACTATGGGATGCCTTATTCCTCCAACAGGAGCTCTGGCCCTCCCTTGTCCTCTTCTTCAACCTCTGAAGACTGGGGGGAGCAGCCCCTCTGCCGCCCGAAGATGCCGTCGCGCGCGTTCTAACCATCTGTGAGAGAATAAGAGAAAAATGTAGACTTAGAATAACATTGATAGCACGATAGGAAATGAAGAAAGTGAAATTTTCTAATACCCTATAGCCTCTCAAATGTACATACGTCTCTGCATCAATTCTTAAGACTCTACTAGGTAGTCATGACTTGTGAAACTTATGTGAACCTAGTGCTCTGATACCAAGTTGTCACGGCAAAATTCCCACCATAGGCCATAATATCACCCAACGCTGCCGTTAGGCAAGCCAACGGTAAACCATCAACACAAACAACCGCTCATAACACTTTTTAAAATTAGGAATTACAATAATAGAGCGGAGATAGGTTTAGAAACCATGATAAAATACTTTTACTCTTAATAATTCATGAGATATGAACAAAACATAAAGTGAATGATATAAGTATCAGGTACAACCACGAACATCTACTAAAATTTCCAAAACCCGAGGTCACAAGTGCATGAGCATCTAATGGAATATACAAAACCACTACAACTACTGTCTGAAATACAAATACATAGAATAAAATAAATATAAGAGGAAGGAGACTCGGGTGCTGCGGGTCGGAGCATGGAAAGCAGCTCACCATTAAGTCTCCGGCTAAAGCGACTACGCGCCTTAGTGACAACCTTATGGACCTGTCTCTATGTAACCTTAATGGGAAGCCGCTCACCATTAAGTCACCATTAAGTCTCCGGCTAAATCAACGTGTACTCAGTAAGGATCTAGTCTAACCTCGAAGAAGTAGTGGCGAGAGGTCGACATTGACAGTTACTAGTGGTCCAATAATAATGTACATAAAAGTAAACAGGCATGAAACACAACAAGTAACAATGAAATAGGTTATTATAATTAACATAACTCTTAACATAAGAACAATTAAGAAATCATTTAATGCCATATACTGCCTCGAATGAAGCAAAAGATAACGAATATCAGATGCAATGTCAAATCTCAAGTCAGGAAAAACTCATATGTCCTCTAACTCCATGTTGAATATTACACATGAATTCAACCGAGGTTGTACGGCCCGATCCTTAAGAATAGTGTTACATAACACCACCGAGGTCGTTTAGCCCGATCCATAGATAACTCTCATAATATTGCCGAGGCGAACGGCCCGATCTCATAGGAATAGAGAAACTTCATCAGGCCTCTAGCCCCACTCACGAAGGTATGTGCGAGTCAAAGAATCCTGGAACTACCATTGACATAAACACAACATGAGGATATGAATGAAAGAGAAAATACAATTTTACCGACAGTCAAGTATCCCGCAAAGACTTAAATTAAAGAGGCTCGGTCAAATACGTAATTTCTAGTCTCAAGCTCAGTTATGCATTCAAGTAATCAAACAGACAAGATTAATTCAAGTAATCAAACAGGCATGATGTAGGTCTAAATATACCTGGAAATAAACAAGAATCAATCTTACGTATGAACGCTTGTCATCTCGTACATACGTAGCACCCATAGCACGTAGCACATAACAAATAAAATACATACGGGGATAATTTTCCTCTTACAAGATTAGAAAAGAGACTTACCTTGCTTCCAAGTCCACAACTCGGCTCCCTGACCTCACTAATCACCTCAAATCGATGCCGCGAAACTCGAAACTAGCCAAAGGGACATGCAAACCAATCAAAATATACTCAAGAACTCATAATTTTACTATTAGATTCAATTCCTAACCCCACCCAGGAAGTCAACAAAAGTCAACCCCTAGCCCACGCTCTAGGATTCTGGAATTTTTTAAAGATAAATGTTACCCATGGCATCACAAACACAAAGATGTAATTTATACCCAATACAACACCAATAACAAACCTAGTATATTCTCACAAGTGGGGTCTGGGGAGGGTAGTATGTACGCACACCTTACCCCTACTTTCAAAAGGTCTAGGTTGTTTCTCGTAGGCCCACGGCTCAGGAAAGATAAGAGGGAAGGGGAATGGCAAGCAACCAAATCAGAAAACCAAGCAAAAACACAAAACTAACACTAAGGCAGTGCAATTAGAAAACCAAAGTGAAGGAAACAACAAGTAATAACAGAAGTCTAGAAAGACGAAAATACAAGAAAGACACTAAGCGGTGTACTAAAGCTGCTGTAACAAAACAAAGACAAAACTCGCCTACCTAACCCTCTACTCTAATTCTCAACATCCACATCTTCCAATCCATGGTCATGTCCTCAGTAAGTTGGAGCAACTCCATATCTTGCCTAAATACCATAACCAATTTCGTGTTCAAATCTCATTTTTAACCAATTCTAGATTTTTCAATAAAATCCCAAAATTCTACTAATTTTCATGATAAAATCCCCACGTAATCCATGTATTTTACTCACAATTATTATAAATCACTTAACTAGTGATACTTGATGAAAATGTCCCTTAAAAAAGCTCCCAAATCGTCCAAGCCAAGAGAAAATATGATATAATGAGCCTAAGTCCCGAAATTAAACTTATATTCTGCCCAGGTCCTTCCTCTTCGCGGTCGCAGAAGCACCCTCACGATCGCTAAGGCTAATGCTGACCTTGCCCAGAAATCCTTCTTCGCGTTCGGGAAGAGCTTGTCTCATTCGCGAAGAACATCCTCTACCAACCCCTCGCGTCCGCAGACCCATTGCCGGGTTCGCGAAGGCCCAAGCCTCCCTGTCGTTCCCTTCCACTTCCTTCTTCGCGATCGCATAGGATCCTCCGCGTTCGCGAAGAGGTATCATGTCCTAAATCATTTTTAGGAGGTATTATTCGCGTTCGCGAAGAGCAACAGAGTCTCCCCTCCAATTTCCTTCTCCGTGATTGCAAAGCACACCAGCACCAACAAATATTTGCCAACTTCTATATTGCTCTGGGTGGTTCGAAACTCACCCGAGCCACCCGGGACCCTATCCAATTATACCAACAAGTCCAAAAATATAATGTGGACCTACTCGAGGCCTCAGAACATATAAAATAACATCACAACCACGAATCGTATCCCAAACCAAACTAATCAACTTCCAAACATTAAACTTCTTCCAACTAACTCCGAGCGCGGCGAATCATACTTAGAGAACTCGAAATGACACTAAATTTCATGCACAAGTCTAATATGACAAAATGAACCTACTCCCAGGCATGGAATTCCAAACGGGGTCTAATAGCACCAAATTTCACCCCAAATAAAACTTAGAAAACTCTAAAACCTCTGAAATGCCAATTTTCGACAACAAGCGTCGAATCACTCCCGGATGGCCTGAAACTCAATCCGAACACACCCAAGTCAAAAATCACCATATGCCTATTGGAACCTTTAGATCCTAAGTCCGAGGTCATTTACTAAAAGTGTTGATCTAAGTCAAACTTGGTCACCTTAAGCCATTATTATGGAACTAAGTGTTCTAGATTCAACTTGAACCCTTCCAAAACCAAACCATCCACCCCTGCAAGTCATAAAATAGGAAAAGCATATTTGGTATGTCTTAAATAGTGAAACGCGTTTCGAGAAATGTCACAATCTAAAATCCACCTAGTTGTGATGACACCTAACCCAACTCGCTAGGTAAGCCAAACAATAGTCAACCCAACTCAAATAAGTATAATAATAGTCAATAAGTGAAATAACTTAATTTCCTTATAATAACTCAAGGATTGGTAATACAAGCCATGAACCGCTAAGACTTAGATTTACAAAACTTGTATAAAAATAAATACACTTTTTGTAGCCATTACTGGAACGCAAGTAAATCTTTAATGGCAGCTCCCGCCATACACAACAACATTAACTCCAAGATCTACACGCAAGGTGTAGAAGTATAGTATGATTACAACCGACCCCATGTACTCAAAAAGTATCATAAATATCCTCGGCGAGATAATAGAAGCAAGAATTATAAATGATACTCGCTTGTCACAGTTCATAATTCCAACAACTACAAAATAGTAATATGTTCAAGTCATTAATCACAGATAAACTCACCTTGGTGCACACAATAACTGAACATACTCTTCCTAGTCAACAATCCAGCATATAAAGAAGATATGCAAATAAATCAGGTAAACAAACAAGGATATTGCATGTAAAGAAGAAATGTAATAACCAAATCAAACACTACCCAGATTTCTCAAAAACACAATAACCCAACCAAACCACTGATCAGCTTTTTCCAAAGTCCACATCAACCAGAACCCCATCGATTTCCCATAATCCGCGTGTACACCATCAAGAAGGAACATGAGAGGGTGGCCCTATGGGGATGGATCCATATCCACACGCTACACGGACAAGGACGGACAACTCATATGCTAATAATATAAATCACACACAAAACTCATGTGTTGCACAGACAACTCACGTGCCAATAATAACAATATCTTAGATCTGCACGGACAACTCACGTGCTTAGTATCACAATCCGCCCGATGTCGTCAAAACTCAATATCACAATTCATCGTGTCGTCATAGACTCAATATCACAATACACCCAGCATGGTCACATGCTCAATATCACAATCCGCCTGGCGTGGTCACATGCTCATTATCACAATCCATACGGCGCGGTCATGTGCTACCAGTCCAATCCATGTCACACAAAAAGCAGATATATAAGAAGACATGTACATGATCAATGAACATCAAATTTCATACTCCTGGACTGGTATAAGTGATATGCTAAGATGTATGCATGTGCAAAGTGTGCTATCATAGCTCAAATCAGGCAAATACATAATGAAAGTAGCAATTATTTGGTTTAATCAGGAGATTAACTCTATGTAACCTTAAAACATGGCTCAAATAGCTCAGCACAATGGTACAAATATAAGAACCATCACATCATGAAGCTTAACAATCAATCTAAGGCATATCATAGCCTAAACACTACCTCGAGCATGAAATAATACCCAGTGCACGCACATGGGCTCAACCCTACACACATGCGCCACCCATAGCACATAGCTATCACAAATAACTCGGGCAACTAGTGAATCAATCAAGTATAAGTAAGATACTTACCTCAAGCAAGCCAATCGATACTCTATAAGTGCCATCCCACATGAATCCACCTCAAAACGGTTCGAAACTAGCAAAAAGTAACTCAAAACCATCAAATAAAGCCATAGGAATCAAATCCAAATGATATAGGTCGAATCTTTAATCAAATACTCAAAGTCAACCAAAATATCAACTCGGGCCCGCATCCTGGAACCCGACAAAACTGATAAATTCCGATAACCAATTCAAATACAAGTCAAAGCATACTAGTTTCATCCAATTCCAACTCCCAATCGATGTTCAAAACCTAATTATTCACTTTATAAATATTTTTTACAAAAATCCCCAAATTCTCCAATCAAAATATGGATTTATTCACAAATGAACGAGTGTAATCATGCTAAAATACAACAATTGAGGTTAGATACTGAACCCTAGTGAAAAATAGAGAAGAACTCCGCTAAAATCAACTCAAATGGAGCTATAGAACTCAAGATATGCTCAAAATACCAAATGAACGCAGTCTGGTTTTTTAATACGCAGAGATTCTGCTTCTGCACCCAAAAAGCCACACTTGTGGTCTACCAACTGTCATGTTAGAACCTACGGACCATTTTTCGCACGTGCGGCATTGCAAGTGCGGACTCCACTTCGCATCTGCGAAGCACTAGCACCAACTATCTTCCTCGACACTAAAATGGACATAACTCCCTCATACGACGTACAAATTCGATGATTCTTTTTGCTATAGTTCCATAATTACGATATGGATCTAATGATTCGTTAAAAATAGAATTTAGAGCTTATTTAATGCCTAAGGAAACGACGTTGAAAGATCAAATACGAGCGCAACACAACCCAAACCTATCTGAAACTCACCTAAGCCCCTCGGAACCTCGTCCGAACATACCAATCAGTCCCAAAACATAAAACGGACCTGCTCGAGGCCTCAAATATCACATAACAATATCAAAACCATGAATCGCACCTCAAAACAAGATTAATAAACTATTTCAAATTTCCAAATTCCAAACTTACGTCGAACACGTCTAAACAACTCAGAATCACCTCAAATTATGCACACAATTTCCAAATGACATAATGAACCTATTTCAACTACGAAACAATAATCCGAATCCAATAACATCGAAGTCAACTCCCGGTCAAACCTATGAACTTTTCAAACCTTCAAATTGCCGACCTTCGCCAATTAGGGCCAAAACTTTCTTGAAATTTCCAAATGCAAATCCGGGCATACGCCCAAGTCCAAAATCACCATTCGGACCTAACGAAATCATAAAAACACTGATCTGGGGTGAAATAAATAAAAGTCAAACTTGATCAACTCTTCCAACTTTAAGCTTCCAAATTGAGAATCACTCTTTCAAATCAATCTTGAATCACTAGAAAATTACAAATCATCGATACATACAAGTAATAATACATCATATGAAGCTACTCATGACCTCAAACTACCGAACTAAAAACAAATGCTCAAAACAAGAGGTCGTGTTGCTACAAGAAAGAAAAACGTCTGGTCGGGTCATTACACTTTTGTAATGAGGTTGGCTCATTCATTTAGTGAATTTGGTTGAAATTCCACAGGGGTGTTGGTCTTGATTTTTATACCCTTTCGAGCTTGGGTGATTTTTCACGTAAAATCATGTGTGCCTTGTCTGTCTATATTCTTGTTTAATTTGTCAAGCTACAATGATTAAGTTTGAACAACTCTTAAAACATTTTCTTCGAAACTGTTACAACACTTCAGAAAACTTGGTTAAAATTTGAGAAAATGCAAAAATATTTACCGAATTGATTCAACCCCTCCCACCCCCACCCCAGAATGTCGTATGAGGGATAAATCTAGTAGAGTAGAAATCAAAGAAACGGAGAATAAAAAACAAGATAGATAGCAAAAACCAATAAGCTACAAACCTATAAAATTAAAGACATGGAAGGCTCGGATGAAAGAAAAAAATGAGCAGACTATGGCTTTATTATGAAAGGTATTCTTGAAATTATAAATTATTTAAAAGATAAAATAATAATATACTCGGTCAAACTAAAAAGGTCATTAAGCCAAAAAGCCTTAAGTTGGGTTTGATTAGCTTATGACTTGTTTGTTTTAAGTATTTTAAGTTTATTATAAGCACTTTATAGTATTGGCACACTGGAAAAAATTATAAAACAAAAAGAGAGAGAGGGTAAAATCTTGTTTAAAGCCAATCCAAACACTCTCTAAGATTGACTTGGAATTGAAGGGAGTAATTTAAGAAAAAAAGAAGGGACAATTCGCTTGGGATGTTTTAGTGTCCAAATGCACACTAGCGCTCGTTGAGATTTTGTTGAAGAGAGAAACAAAGATGTAAGACAAACTAGTTTCTCTTTATGTTTAATCATTCAATAAATGAAGTATATTGATATGACTAATTCAAATTCGTATCAATTAAAACTATTAAGAAAAGAACAAGTCAAGAAAAAATATTTTTGGTTATGCAATGGTCTTTAGAAAACTTGGCAAATCCTTTTAGAAAGTAAAATTCATCATTTATCCTATTGAAAGTTTGATCTAACATTCCCAATAATGGTACCATTGGGAAACTTATTAACCTCAAAAAGAAGAAAGGGAAAAGAATATTTCTCTCCAGTATTCTGCTATGTTAAAGGAAAAATAGCCTAATAAACACTCGTATTTGTAATGATTTGATATCCCTTACTTCACCGAGTTTCATCGATGCACTTTACATTAATCATATATGCTCTTTTAAATCCCTCTGATGGTTGACCAAACTTATATGGTATTGACTTAACTGAGGTGGATAAAATAAGTATAATGCATGCGAATAGGGAGAGTTGTCACGACCCCAAATCCCAGCAAAGTTGTGATGGTGCCTAATACTACTAGCTAGGCAAGCCAATATTCAATATACAGAAATAAACTCTAATAACAATAAGTAGAAGTCTCAAAAGCAAAATATGATAAAATAACGATAACAGTATAGCCATACAACTGAAATACCATCCCACAACCGAATACATGAGCTCTATAGAATCAATAAGTACAATTGTCTAAGTAATAATAAAATATTGTCTGAAGTACATAAACAGTAATAACAAAAGTAAAGGAAGGGATTCCAAGGCCCTTGGGCAGAAAAAGGAGTGCTACCTTGAAATCACCAGCGGGAACCGATATAACTCTCTGACAAGCAGCTTTATCAGCACCACTTGGATATGCATATGGAGTGCAGAGTATAGTATGAGTACAACCGACCTATGAACTCGGTAAGTAGCAAGTCTAACCTCGAATTGAAGGTAGTGACAACATTGGCAAAAGTCTGCTACTGTCACGCCCTTAACCATGGCCTAGGCGTAACACGACACTCGGTGCCTGACTGCATATGACCGAGCGAACCAACTGGATAGTTGGATCAACATGTGGTATAACTATAAGCTAGATATAAATATACCACATGATTATCAACTAAAGAGTCTGACTGACATATCATAAATGCAAAAAGTACTGAAAAGTCTGCAAGTATAAATGAGTAGCCGACAAGGCTAACACATAATAGCCTGCTAACATCTGACTGACTGGACTATAGTCTATGAAGCCTCTAAAAATACTAAAATGCTAATTGTTTACCGGGACAAGTGTTACGCCCTGACCTAGGGGAGCACGACCGGTGCTCAACCAAGAAACCCTGGTCAACCAAGCCTTTACAATGTCTTCTACACAACTTGCCCATGAATAAAGAGAAGATACATTTATATCATTTATTAAACGTTAAGTGGATTCCGTGAACAATGCCAATTCCATTACCATTAGTCGCTTCATTTTATAGTCTCAAAATACATACATAATCATAGTAAAAGTGCACAAGTGATTCAAATACAACAAGGCTAGTTTTACTTTCCTAACACCCATATACAACCTATATTGTGTTTATCTACGGATACAAAATACTATGATAACGCCGGCAACAAGGCCTCGGCTATACCTCAAAACATAATACACGTGAGACAAACGATGCACGACCCCGAATGAAGTGGGGATTACCAAATCTACTGAGAAGAGGTGTACTACTATCAATGAAGAATGCCACCTGCTGCGGAACCACCTGTGTCCATTAAAGATGCAGCGCCCCGGAAAAAAGGACGTTAGTACATATGAAATAGTACTAGTATGAATGACTAAACACCCTCTCAATAGAATGAATGATAATACAAGGAATGACAATCATAAAATCAATTGGAGCCTCAAACAATACCAAAACATCAAATTAGGAGCAAGACAAGTTTTCAAGTAAATTTCAATATTTTAAGTTTGGGAGATCTTTGCACCGATATACCGCCGTGATCCTGAGCATGGAGTCCGATCATGGCCCGTTCGGCTAAGCCATCTCATCCAAAGACATCAACCACAACCACAATCATTATCTCAGTCTCAATCATTATTTTAATCGCAATCTCAAGCACAATCACTACCATGTGTGCGGCATGGCATCTGATCATGACCCGGCCGGCTAGGCCGTCTCCCAACAATGTTGTGTGGATCGACATCACCATTTTCTAGCAATCATCTCATCCCAATAAAGGGAAATATTTTCATCACATAGTTCTCATCCCTATAAAGGGGTACAATCATACTTCGCTCTTACACCAGCATGTGTAGTTTTGGGGTTAGGTTATTTCAACCTACCCTTCCTCGGTGACTAACGACACTCCCAGGGTATTTATTTATTTAAAGGATTGACAACCCATTTCATTATCTTTTATATACCATTCGTTTCATTATCACCAATGGCCATAACACAATGTCACTCTTGGCATGTTGGCCGTATTTCATACTTCATATTCATCTCTTTCACTTTCAAACATTATCACGTATCATCAACAACAGAGCATTTCTATTCAAAACTTTAAGTCCACATATTGAGCAAATAAGAATGTTAAACACATTGAGATTTCTTACACAATTTGGTATAATAGCCTCATTTGAATCACGACTTAAAGATATAACATTTGGATATGCAACCATCCCTCGAGCACATTTTCAGATAGAATATAACATAACAAAAACGTTGGAATACATATTGAGCATATATCTTTCAATACAAGGCTTATTCGGAATAATCAATTCATAATGAACAACTCGGGACTTACAAGAATATTGTGGGGTTCAATTCTAAGAGATGAGTTTAGCCAACATACCTCGCCTCGAGCTTTTTAAATTACTACAATGTTCCGGAATTCTTAACCTCTTCGATCTATTTAGAAATATAGCAAAATTGAACACAAATTAGGAGAGAGTTTATGGTTCCAGCTCATTTGAGCATTTTATCAAACACTAGGTGGGTATTATGATTTCAAGGTCCTCCTATGGTGGATTCCTCCATTCACTACCCAAAGTCTACCCAATTTAGCTCAACATTCTTCTCCCAACCCTTGATAGTATATGCATGCATAATGGAAAACTCCCACACTTAAGATTTACTTTTCTCATTACCTATTAGGGAGTAGAATCTTACCTCTAGGATGAAGACCTAGTGAATTTTCTTGTGAATTATTCAACTTGGAGCAAGAGTTAATAATTAATAAGCTTAGGAACTTCTCCTCTCACTCTATGGTAATCCCTCTCTCTAGAAATATCAGATTTTTGCTTCAAAAGTGACCCTTTGCCTCAATATATCAAAATATGGTCGGTTCAAAAATTATAAGAAAAGAAGCCCCAATGCAGATCTGCGGTCGCATATGCGACCGCATAATGCTTCTGCGGTCCGCAAAATGGACCGCACAATGGCCATCTGGAATTGAGCACTCCTGCCTCACTCTACGACCGGTCTGTGATCCGCAAACCTATTCTGCGGTCGCATAATGCACCGCAGAACTTCCCTCCCGATATTTTTGTGCTGGATCTGCGAGGGGTTATGTGACCCGCAAAATAATTATGCGGCTGCATAATGGACCGCATAATGGTCCAAAAACTTTTGCCCAAATTTCTGCTTCAGTCTGCGGCAGATATGCGGTCCGCAGATTAGTTCTGCGACCGCAGAAATGCCCAGTATTTCCAAAAAGTATTGTAATTCTCCAACGTACTATTCAACCCAAAAATTCTGAACTGCGGCGAGCTTGCTCGCCGCGAAGAATCTCTACAATCATCAACATATAAGTCCACTTCGGCACCACGAAACCCCGGGGGTTAGGTAAAATCTTATGGGGCCTCTCATAGGCGCTCGGCCATACTAGGCTCTGTATCTCGGCCATTCTGGGCTCGCTTATAGGCACTCGGCCATAGTACGCTCGGTATATAACTTACCATCTAATCAGAGGTTGCCCAATAGGGGCCTGCCCATCGATTATAGCTCGATGGTAATGAAAATATTGTAATACTGTATATATAGGTTCTCTTCTCTCTTGACTAGAAGAAGACAATACTCAATTAAATATGAAGTCCCGATAAGGAGAATACTGTAAATTATGAGACTAGGATAATGTATATAAATTCGGGAGTATGAACTTCCCTTTATGCCTCGTTATCAAACACATGTAGTTATGAGATCATGCCAAAATAAAGGAAGGGCTTAGCCTTAACATACCTGAACCAATTCTCTTGAAAATTCCTCTAACACACGTCTTTTGCAAAAATGCGTAATGGCGGATCGAAATAGGGGAAAATCCATATGACATTCTTGAGAAAGATTGCACCGTACTTATTTAGAATCGCAAAATCTCACGTTAAAGTTCCGACCATTGTAAATAACGTATGCACTCTCTCTGCAACGTGATGCTGTATCTTATAATTTTAAGGGGGGTAAGCAAACATTAGCTTGCATTGCTAAAGTAAATGTTTCTATGCAATTGACGTACAGAAGGCTTAAAGAAATGTTAACCTTGTATGTTTCATTCATTCCTTTTTCTAATTTGTAGAGAAGGGCTTGGCGAAGCATATGATAGAGACATAGCTTTTGGTAGTTCTCTTGAAACCTTTGGAGGAGGGCGCACTGATCCTGTTGCCGTTTCATTTGGAGGTTCCATTTTTGTCTTTATCTTTCCATACAGCTTGCCATATAAATGATCTAGTCTTGTGAAGAGATTCATGGGAAGACATTATTGAACTAATAAAGCAACACCTTGCTACTTCTTGTATCCACTTAGTGGCTTTTGTTAATCACTTCATGGGCTGCCACGTTGGTGATAAGATCCATCAAGCCTATCCAAATTTTAATTAATTGTTAATTTATTAATCTCTCACTAATCAATAATTATCCAATTATTCACATAATTAATAATTATCTCAAATTACTTAAAATACTACTCACTTTTAACATACCTTATACACCTTACTATCATGGTCAAGTGGTACCTTGTATGGCACTAGTCCATAAATACGGGATATTATATCTCGGACCGTATTTTATTCCAAATTATCAAACTTTGACGAAGCTTATTTCCTTCGATTTGCTTACCCTCTCTCCTTCACGAATTTACTCATCATGTGTTTGAAATAGCACAATACTTATAATCTTAATATAACCTCATTCCCGATCTTACGTCGATTAACAACGATGAAACTTTAACGTACGAAAATGCGAGATGTAATATTCATGTCCAAGCTGAGTCGATGTGTAGCGATTTCCGACGGGATCCCTGTCATATCAAAATGGGACCAAGAAAAAAAATCCACATTATTGATATGTAATTTGATGAAGTTTTCCCTGAGCTCGGGGGTTAACCCCGTACCCAGATATACCTTTCGATCGGGTAGATACTTGATCAGTACGACTTGTTCCAGCTCCTCGACCGTCGATTTGGTGGAGTCGGAAACCTCGGGGATTATAAAGGATCAAGGGATCTAATAGTCATCGTCCTCGTCTGTTCCCTGCTTCTCCGATTGAGTCGAGGCTGGTTGATGTGGTTGCTATTTAGTTTCCTATTTTCCTTTGGACTCCGATCCTTTTGTTGACGAAAGTGCTGATATCGGTATCACTTTGTCGACCGCGAACATCTCTTTGGCAGCATGTTACTCCCCATACACCATTTTTACCCCATCTGGTGTTGGTAACTTCAGCATTTGGTGAAGGGTTGAGGGGACGACCCTCATATTGTGAATCCAGGGTCTTCCGAGCAGTGCGTTGTATCTCATATCGCCTTCGATCACATGGAACTTTGTTTCTTGAATAATTCCGGCTACATTTACTGGTAGGATGATTTCACCTTTAGTTGTTTCTCTTGCCATTTTAAAGCCATTGAGAATCCGAGCTGCGAGTATGATCTGATCTTGTAGGCCGAGCTGCTCCACGACCCTCGATCGAATAATATTGGTCGAAATTCCTGGATCAATTAAAACACGTTTAACCTGAATTTTATTCATAAGGATAGAGATTACCAAAGCATCATTGTGGGGTTGTGAGATCCCTTCTGCTTCCTCATCTTTAAATGATAAAGCGCCTTCTGGCACATAGTCTCAAGTTCACTTTTCTCTGGTGATTGATACTTTAGTGTATTTGAACACGGGCCCTTGTGGAATATCGACCCCACCAACAATCATGTGAATCACATGTTGTGGTTCTTCCTGCTCGTTTTTCCTATTTGCGTCTTTGTCTCTGAAATAATATTTAGCTCAGTCACTTAAGAATTCTCAAAGGCGACCCTTGTTGAATAGACAGGCCACCTCATCCCTTAGTTGTCTGCAGTCTTCGGTTTTATGACCATGTGTACCATGGTATTTGCATGTTTGATTGGGGTTCCTTTGGGATGGATCAGTTTGTAGGGGTCTGGGCCATCTGGTATCTCTGATTCTCACAATGGCTGACACAATACCTGATGCGTCGATGCTGATTTGTATTCTGACAATCGTGGTGCTTCTGTGGGATTGACATGTTTATCGAAGCCACTTTTGCTCATGAGCCCTCGAGAGCTCTGTCTTCGATCGTTCCTTCGATCATTTCGGATGGTATTACGTCCTGGGCCGTTGTTTCTACGATCTGCATTGTATGGTAGATACCGATCTCTACTCGACCGGGGTTCTCTGTCGATATCCCTTTGAGTTCTGCTGACGAGCCTATTTGGATAAGCGGAATCGGAAGGGGTCCCCAATTGATCATCCTCGACCCTGATCTTCGACTGGTACCGATTATGTATATCAGCCCCGGTTACTGCTGGATATTCAATTAAATTCTGCTTTAGTTGTCGTGATGCCACTTGTCACGTTCCAAAACTGAGAAGCGCGACCGGCGCTCAACCGAGTGAACCCGACCGAGTAAGCCTGTTAGATTTCATTCTACCC
>AWOL01S0016143.1:71821-108618 GCA_000715115.1 Nicotiana otophora | reverse complement strand
TATATATATATAGTGTGTGTGTGTGTGTTCTCAATTTATTAAATTATTTAACTGTAATAAGTTGATATTGTTTGATGTAAATATTTGATGCAGATAAGTTTTTATTCATTCCAACAGTATTCTCTGGTATTATTATCTTTTGGACAGTAATAACACCAACAAAAAATTCAGTGTAATCTCATAAGTAGGATATGGGAAGGATAGTGTGTACGCAAATTTTATCCCTACCTACCCTTAAAAAGGCAGAGATGTTATTTTCGGAATAATTTGTTGATATGAATAGAACGCATTAATTATAAAATATTTATAGCAAATGATATACTGATTTTAGCTAATATAGGATCGAGGCATAGGTGATTTGCATGTGTTGCACGTACATAAACTAGTAGTGTATAAAAAGAATTGTTGAATATGAGTTCAAAAAAGAAAGTGTTTTTGAATACAAAGGTCTTTAGTTCAAAATGTCATAAAAGTCATAATCATGTAAAATTATTCGACTTCCAAGCAGAAAAACGAGTAAAAAGATATTTAGATTTCCTCTGAGAAGCATTTTGGCAAGAGAACAAAATGTATATTTTCCTTTTCAATCACAATTTTCTCTCCCACCCTCCTTGACCTTTCCCCTCCACTATAACCATCCTTCTCACACTTTGTTCTCAAAATTCGAAATACAAATGGAAAAAGTATAATTTTTCTACGTAACAAAAATGTTAGGCAAAAAATGAAACGCCAACTTCCTCTCTTTTTTCCTCTATCTCTAGTTCTTCTCCAAAAGGCTTCCCACATGGGACATTCCTTTTCTTGATTTTTAGGCAGTTTGTGCTTTTTTGGGATTTAGGCTTATACAATTTGGAAAAAAGAATCAAGAAATTTTTATTTTATAATTGCAATAATTACTTTTATATTTAAAATTTGTCACGACGAAATTTTTGGAATGCTTGGTGAGAATTTTTTAGTGTTTAATAAGAGAGGCAAGATTATAGCATAACGCTAATTATATTATCTCCTCTATTTATGTATCTGTTATGAAGAAAATGTCTTTTTTAAACGGGGCAATCTTTTGAAGTACACGTGTTGATGTTATTGACCTAATTTCCTTTTCTTTGTTGATTCCTTTCAATGATATTTTACTACTTAGTTCAAGATCTGTGTAGTCGAGACAACTAAGTAAAAAAAAAAAAGGAAAGATGTGAGACCACCGAAGGTGGTTCTATATAACTTTTATAATATGATTTTCCAACTCAGTAGTATTTTTATTTAATTTTTTCTAATTAAGAGTGATATTACATAAACTTTATAAGTTCAAGGGTAATACTACTCACAATAGTGAAGGATGTAACTGGAACTCAAAAGAATTTGAAAAGGAAATTTTAGCATATAAGTATTATTTTGAACAGATAAATAATTAACTAGTACTAATATTTTTATTCTGTAATTTCTGTGCAAAATAAAAGCAACTGAATAATTTGCAGGCTGTAGAGTAGAAGCCTGGAAAACCGAGCTTCAACAATAGTAATAATCCAGTGATTTACATGGAAAAAATCAAGGGGCAACGTTGACCCAAAGGACAACGTACAGATAGTGAATATAAATAAAAACAAAGAAACAACAGTTTTGAAACTCACTGCCTATATATTTTGCTTTTTACAGTCTGCTGCATATATACTTTATATATTTACCTGGAAAGGCCATTACATTCTGTATCCTTTCAGATTCAGATGCTCTCTCTTTTAATTTTCGCCTTCTTTGGGGAAGAACCCTCGTGCCTTTTATTTTGTCCTTTTCGCTTTCCCACATTTAATTTCTGCTCTTTGACCTAGCTATTTAATTAATAAACACTTGTCATTTGTACATTTTGTTGACTCCTTCCAAATATAAACTGCTTTATTATATTTACAAGTCCTTTCATTATTACAACATTAATAAATGCTTGTATCGAGAGTACTTTAAATTTTAATTAGTCAATACATTCTGCTATCAAATGTGTTTTTCTTTCATCGGTGATTTTTCATGTGTCTTTTAAATTGTTAATTGCGTTCCAAATATATAAATTTCACTTCAAAAAAACTAAAAGATTTTATATGATCAAAATTAAAAAATCACATCATCAATTAGGACATAAGAGTATCGTGAAATGATTCTCTTTTCCTTTTCCTCCTATCACCTCTCTCTCTTGGCTTGATGGTCTTCTTTTTCTTGTCCTTCTTTCAAAATTTCCAAAAAAAAAGGAGCTACCTGGAAAAGAAGTTTTATTTAGAATTGCAAGTTTTGAATGAAATAATCATTTTACTATCATCACTTCACTAAAACATGTTTAGAATATACTTTTGAGTGTGTTTTGATGGTAATGTTATGTTCCACTTCACTCCCTGTAAACTTTAAGCAACGGATTATTTTATAACTCCTAAACCAGGACCACATATATATATATATAACCCCCCAAGTTGGGAAACTTCAGAATAACACACTTGAAATGTTAATATTACCTTAAAAGTGAACTGAAAAGGAACCACCTAAAAGGGAAAAGGGAAAAAACAAGAAAAGAAGAAAAGAGATAGAGGAGCTAAGTGTTTTAAGAGAATTTTATCGACACCCTTTTCCATTTTTTTGATAAGCTCTATTGTTTTTTGCATGATTCCTTTTCCATCTGCTTAGGAACAAAATTGTCCTTTCCAGTATATCACTATTCATGATCTCTTGCACTGTGCTGACACTTTATTCACCAGAAAAATATAAGGTTCCCTCTTGTTTAGCTTGTTTATTTTCTTGTGAATATAAGGGGTCGTTTGGTATGGTGCATAAAAATAATGTTGAAGAAGGTGTATTAGTAATGTTGGTATTGGTTATGCTTGCATTAGTTGTGCTGACATTAGTTATGCTGACATATTTCTTATCTATTGTTTGATTTGATGTATTAAAGCATTTCACAATTTTCAAAAGAATTGTTTGTTTACAAAAATACCCTCATAATCAGTCCATCACTTTATTTTTTTAAAAGAAACATATGTTGAGAAATGTTTTTATATGAAGAAGGTTTAAAAAAATTATTTGATTTGTCTACCTATATTATAGTATAGAACTGAATATTTATTTATAAAAAAATGCTAAGTATTTATTTATCTACTAGAAAAATAATTTTATTCTCACTTTCTTGGATTATTAGGCAAAGAAAGTTTGAATTAAAAGAATAAAAGAAAAATGAGTTGATTACAAGTGCATCCCGTACGTAGCAGTATAGTACATACTTATAAATTTACAATGAAGAAATTGGCGGAGTCTAGATATGAAAATAGCGGGAGTAATTTCAATATCAAACTTTACAACAAACTTGCATTAGTTTAATAGCATATTTTAATCAAAAATAAACTTTGAAGGGCAATTTTGTCTTTAATTAAGTTAATGCATGCATTAAAATTCATTGCATTGGTAATACCATGGTTTCCTATGCATTAGTTATGCATAGGATAACACCAAATATGGTGTATAACTAATGCTTGCATAACTAATGCATAAGTTTAAAAAGTGTACCAAACAAGATATTATTAATACACAAAACTAATGCATATATTATTTTATTTAATGCATCCTACCAAATGACTCCCATGTGTGAATGTGCGGATATATTATATTGTATGTATGAATTATCAGAGTTTATAATCAAAAGTCGCCAGAATCATTTGATATATATATATATATATATATATATATATATATGTTTTAATCCAATGTGTCTTGACGTACCATGACTTTTTTTCTGTACTTCTGTTTGGGTCTCTTGTAAAAGTGATGCCACATAAACACTATTCTGATTAGGTTATCATACCATATAAGATATTTGATGGACTAAATATACACACTTGTTAGCAAGTAAAATATACTTGATGGGCTAAATCACAATTACCAGTCGACCAACAATAAACGAGCCGTCGAACCAATTTGATAAAATAACGCTTTGGACTCAATCACTATTATGCCAATAAAACAAGGAAAACCACCCTTTAATTGTATTTGAACATTTACCATTAGAGTAGAGGCATGTTAGTTGTGGTAGTTACATTAGTTACATTGTGAATGGGTATTTTAGCCCTTTCACCTAATCTACACACAATTGAATCGTGTGAGCTCATATGAGCTGAGTTGTATATAACTAACTCACTCTGTATTAACAGAGCAGTTAGTCACATAATGAAAGATTCACTTTCTTCTTCCTCTCTCATTCTTTGATTTTCATTCTAGCTTCTTTTCAATCGCATGCAATTGCTTTTTCTGCTAGATTTGTACACAGATTCTATCATGATATCAGAGCAGGTGATTTGAGATTAGATCGAAGATTTCAAAATTCTAATTGACGGCCATTTTTGAAGCTTGAGTTGGTCAGTCATGTCGGAAACTGAAAATCTGCAAATTGATCACAATCACCCGCTATTTTTACAACAAACTGATACTCCTGGAATAGCGTTGATAGATATCAAGCTTACAGGACCAGAAAATTACGCATTATGGAGCAGATCGATAAGAATGGCCTTGTTGGTGAAAAACAAGTTAGGGTTTATAGATGGCACCTGTTTAAAAAGCTCTTATAGAGGAGAATTAGGGCATCAATGGGAACAATGCAATTATGTGGTGCTTTCGTGGATAGGTCGCACTGTATCTACTGAGCTAAGTATCATCTACGCATTAGATGCAAGGAAGGTATGGAATGAATTTAAGGAACATTTTAACAAGTCAAACCTTATTAGATTTTATCACTTGTGGACGACAATAGGAACACTGAGGCAAGGAACTGACTCTATAACCTCCTATTATACTAAGAATTTATTTCCTTTCAAAGGAATGATCTTAGACATGGATGACATATTTTCACAAGATCCTCCTGAGCTAATGCTTATTGATGCACATTCTAATTCTAACACCTTTCACCCCAATTCTCATGATATTCATGCACCAGATGATAGTGCTTCTCTAATTACCACACAAGCAGAACCACAGAATCAGCCACTTGAAGAATTGCCTATAGACAGCGTTGATCATTTATCTCACAAGACCATGAAGTGGCAGTTGAGCACAATATTCATCCATATCCTTTAGCTGTAGATACAGTTGAAGAAGTGGCAGACATTCCAACTGAAGGAAATGCTACGATTGATACGAGGAAATCAACAAGACACTCTAGACCACTTATATAGTTAAAAGATTATGTGACAAAAGGGAAGTTCACAGGCAACAGTCTATATCTAATCTCACAAGGACTTTCATATGTAAACCTCACGAAAGGATATCAGTCCTATTTGAAATCCTTCCTAGCATATAATAAACCTGATTCATTTAAGGAAGCTACTCAAGATAGCAGAAGGGTTGAGGCAATGCAGCAAGAGATAAATGCATTGGAAGAAAACAACACATGGAAGCTTATTGATCTACCACCAGGGAAGCAGGAAATTAGATCAAACTGGGTCTAAAAGATAAAGCGAATGGAGAGATAGAAAGGTTTAAGGCCAGATTGGTATCCAAAGGTTACAACCAAAAGGAGAGCCTAGACTATCATGACACTTTCTCTCCAGTGGCAAAAATAATAACTGTTAGAACCATTATCTGTATTGCTGCAGCAAAAGGATGTCAACAATGCCTTCTTACAAGGTGACTTATATGAAGAAGTCTACATGGCCTTACCACAAGGATTTCATAGACAGGGGAGAGAAAGGTTTGCAGGCTGCTAAAGTCACTTTATGGATTGAAACAAGCGTCAAGACAATGGTATATAAAGCTCATTGATGCCTTGATCACGCATGGCTACACACAGAGTACATTTGATCAATCTCACTTCAGCAAAAGGCAAGGCTCAGATATGGTCATCATACTGGTTTGTGTAGATGATTTATTGATTGCTGGAATCAATTCTTAGCTAGTCAATGATGCTAAGAAGACATTGCAAAGTCAATTCAAAGTGAAGGATTTGGGAGAATTAAGATACTTCTTTGGTATTGAGGTCCTCAGATCACAAAAGGGGATCCTACTGAATCAAAGCAAATATGCGCTTGAGTTGATTTCAAAAGTAGGCCTAAGTGGTTCTAAGCCTGTTTCAACACCTCTAGAGTTGAATCAAAAGCTTACCACTGTAGAATATGATGCTCATGTATGGAGAATAGGATATCCAAAATAGATGATATCACTGCATATCAGAAGTTGATTGGGAAGCTCCTATATTTAACAATCACACGACCTGACATTAGCTTTGCAGTCCAAACATTAAGTCAGTTCATGCAAAGTCCAAAACAATCTCATATGGATGTAGCCTTAAGAGTGGTTAAATACATCAAAGGAGCACCAGGTCTAGGATTTCTTTTGCAAGCAAAGCCAATTGACAGTTTGACCGCTTACTGTGATGCAGATTGGGCAGCTTGTCCTAATACTAGGAGATCTGTGACAGGATATATTGTTAAACTGGTTAGTTCTCTGATTTCATGAAAATCTAAGAAACAGCAAACAGTCAGTAGGAGCTCAGCAGAAGTAGAATATAGGAGTATGGCAGTTGTGACAACAGAAATAACTTGGTTATCAGGCTTCTTAAAGAACTAGGGATACCAATCTCTACACTTGCTCAGCCATTCTGTGACAACAAAGTAGCTATTCAAATAGCTGAGAATCTTATATTTCATGAACGCATCAAACACATAAAAATAGATTGTCACTTTGTGTGACAGAAAATCAAGTCTGGGCTCATAGCACCTCACCATGTTAGCTTTGATCTTCAACTTGCAGACCTGCTCACAAACAAAGGGTCTTTCTATTCCTCAGCATAACTTACTAGTTTCCAAACTTGGAGTGTTGGATGTCTTTCACCTTCCAGCTTGAGGGGGAGTATTAGAGTAAAGGCATGTTAGTTGTGATAGTTACATTAGTTACATTGTGAATGGGGGTATTTTAGTCCTTTCACCTAATCTACACACGTGAATCGTGTGAGCTCATATGAGCTGAGTTGTATATAACTAACTCACTTTGTATTAACAAAGCAGTTAGTCACATAAAGAAAGATTCACTTTCTTCTTCCTCACTCATTCTCTGATTTCCATTCTAGCTTCTTTTCTATCGCGCATGCAATTGCTTTTTCTGCTAGATCTGTACACAGATTCTATCATTTACATATAACACTTTACATTCTATTTATTCTTATAGTTATAGATCATCGATAAAACCTTTCTTGCATAAGTTAGACGAGTAAGTTTAGTAAGTTGTTAGCAAAAATACATTTGTCCGTTTACTAAATCATGTTTTAAACACGCCCCCTTATGTGTGTATGGTCAGCAGTCTAGCCTAGTTACTTTACTTCCAGTCACTTCCTCAAATTCTGATTCTCACTCTCAACTTCGTCGATTCTCTTAAGTTTCTTATCCAGTTGAAGGCTTATGAATCGTTTTCCCCAGAAGACCGAGCTTGCATGTGCAGTTCAGGCCGAAAACCTACAGACTCAAATCTAAACATACTTTTATTTACTTAATAATCAATCTTCAACAAGTCTATATATATGTGTGCTGATTCTTTTTTATATTGGTGGCGACAAGATTCAAATCCAAATTAAAACTTCTATATATGTTTTGATATCATATTGAATATGTAACTATCTTACCTAAAAGTTTAAGCTACTTGAAAAAGCATATTTTTCTTCATTTAATGATGTCTTCAACAAATTTGTCATTGCATCCTTAATATGGTAAATCAACAAATAAAATTTACGTAACTGATAGTATTTAAAAAAAATGCACTATAATGCTTAATTCTCGCGTGTAAATGCGTGCAAAAGCACTATCAAACTTGCTGTTAAAAACTTAGGTTAAAACAAGAGCAATGTCGCAAATACGCTCAAAAAACACAAACTTCATCTTGAAAATCGAATTATTGTTTCCGTCAAGTAGTATTACCACTCTAGTTTTCATATAAAAGGAGCTCGATGGACAAGGGAACAATAATAACTGTTTCCCAGCTTTTCTAACTCCCCTATTTCAATTAATGCTAGATATATAAAGAGTCGGGTTTAATATTTCGGATGAGGTAATAATTACTATTGAAAACAGAGCCCGAAAAATTGATTAACAAAGAAAAATAAACCATGCTCAATATCCTCGGAAAAGAAAACCCAAAAGAATTGGATTAGATCTAGTCCTTTGATTTTACTAGTTTTACAACGATATCAGACCAATGTTTCAAAGAGAGAACAAAAGAAATCCAAAGGATTATCCATTATGAGAGAATACATAAAAGAGTTTATGTTATGAGTATTAACAGTGTATAATAGCTGTCCAATCAAATTATTACTCGAGAAGAACTTAAGCGAATAGAAAGGTTTCAGTTAATTACACTGACAATATAAAATTTGATACACTGCCTATACAACTTAACCCATCACAATAAATTAATTGTTATTTTTCACAAATTACCAATTGATGTTTAGGTTAAATATTTACACAAACAGTGCATAAAACAGAAATTTAATTTAAAAAACATTGAGTATTAACTGGAAATGAATAATAAATAACTTATCGATCATAACATGTTAAATTAGATACTAACTTAAACCATGCTACTCCATAATAAATGATTAATAAAAGGAAAACAAAACATGCACATCCCTGGGAAAAGTGAAAACGAAAAACATGGAATTCTTGCTTTGAATGAAAAAGATTTTTACTAGTTTTAAAACGATAACAGACCGATGTTGCAAAGAGAGAGAGTAGTAAAAGGCTAAAACTACAACTACACTACACTACACAAGTATGTGAGGAGTATTAGATGGGTATTGGGAGTGGGTTCTTTTCCCCCGATCGAGGTAGAGAGAAGAGTGCTTTTTTGAGTTGAAAAGGAGAGAGATTTACACGCAAACCCATTGGGTGGTAGCAAGCTGTTTGTTTGCACTTACTGATGGTCTCTTTTGTGCCAGTAGTTTTCAGCAATGGGGAATGGTCGATTTTTTTTCCCCTTCCACATGAAATGAAATCTTTTCTTTTTCGTAAATGTGAAGAAGAGAAGTAGAAAATCTTTACATGCAGATGGAAGCAAATGATCGTGAATCATTGTTGTTGTCCTCATCGTAATCTTCACCTTCACCAACGCCAACACCAACGCGGACGTTTCTTGCTTCTTCATCATCATTACTTGTGTCTATCATATAGCCATTTTCATTATCATCTACGACTACTAGTCTAGCGACTTCTTCCACTAGCTGTTGTTCCATCGAATCAGAATCAGAAGTGACGGCACAAAAGAGTAATGGAGGAGGCTTCATTCCTCCACCCACTATAGGAACAGCTTCTGTTAATAACTTCCCATCTCGAGGTGGTGAGAATATCACTGGCATGTATTCCTCTGCTTCACATGGGAACTTTGAGTTCTTGAAATGTTCTTTTAGTGCTTCTATTCCCTTCATGCATTTTTAATCACAAACTAATTACTCCATCCAAATTATTATACAAGTATTTTTATTCTATCAAACTTAACTACTCATAATACATACATAAATTCTTACGTATTCAATACACTAAACAATGAATTTAATAGAGGGAGGTGGAACATACTTGTAATCTAGCATAAGTAACTTGGCAGATTTTTCTGGAGTTGAACACCTCCCAACTTTGATGGTGAAAAGCTTTGTAGAGTCTCAAAGTTGCCTGTGGTGAAGTCATGTTCACGAATCCATATCCCACGTTGCACTTGTTACTAAACAAATATATATATGATTACATGTTAGAACGAATTAAATTAAGTGATAAAAATTCAATCTTGATTGAAAAAACCCACATGAAATCAATGGGAAGATAAACGAAATCGTAGGAGGATTTTGGCTGCTCGCCGTCGGCAATCTGCTCATTACAGTGAATGCAGTGGTTGTCCAGCATGTTCAGTAGCAGCTTCTGACTGCACCACACCCCAAATATATTTCAGTCAAATATACCAAAAACCAATATTATTACTGTATTTTTCAACATAAAATTAAACTAACTTTTATTAGAAATGCCGTTTGATCGGTTGTATAAGAAACAATAACTCACATAACATTTAACTGGAGGATATTATCCCAGTAATATGTTACCTAAAATCTAGTACACCTATATGTTATACGAGATGAAATGTGAAACACAAATACGCAGTACTCCATTCATTATCAATATACAAGGATAAAATATTCAATAAAAATAGCCTTTAAAGCAGATAATTTTTTCCATGTATTATTATTCACTCCTATATTACCGGCATTTAATTTAAACATAAAAGGGGAAATTAGAATATGAATAGATAAGGAAATTACCTGTACTTGTTGGGTATGTTTTTAATCATGACAGTAGTTCTGGTATCACTGCAATTTGATTCCATAATCGCATCTTCGTTAATTAAAAAACGAGGATCATAATCTTTTGCCTGTTTCCATGGTTTGTTGCTCTTAACTTGTAGCAAAACTTGTTGCTTCGAAGAAGAAGCTGTAACAGTACTGCTACTGCTTGGACTAATAATACTTTTAGTACATCTTTTGGCATTCTTGATTTTGCCAGGCCTAACATTATTTGATATACACAAAGATGCCAATGAATCTTGAATTGACCCACTACCTGAAGTCTCACTTCCACTAGGGTTTCCTCCTTTAAAATAATTTGATTTCCTTTGAGGTTTTAGTGGAGTAATTGGAGGAGAAGAATTATTATAAGTTGGAGAATAATTGTAGTTGATTGAACTACGACTGAGTTTGCTGCTGCTAGGTGATGAATAATTAGCTCTTGAAAATCTTCTGCTATTTCCACCTGGCCTACTGAATTCAATCAACAATTGCTTCCCATCTATCTCCTTTCCATTCATCTCCATTAAAGCCCTTGCTGCATCTCTTACATCATAAAACTCCACAAACCTTTGATGCCTCTTCATTGGTGTCTCTCTCAATTCCTTCACATGCCCTATATATATACATAAAACAAACATATAAGAAAATTGGGATATATGAATCGTCACTCACCCTTTGAAATTAAAAGGTTGGCATACCAAAAGCTTGAAAAATATCTTTAAGATAATTAGAACAAGTATGAGAGTCCAAATTGAAAATCACAAGTGTCCCTTGGTTATTCCCATCAGGAAGACCAGAAGTCAATGGGAAAGTAAACTGAGCCCAAATAGCTCTTCCAGCAATGAGCCCACGCGCCGGGGGAGGGAGTGGGAGTGGAAGTGGAAGTGGAAGAACTAAACCACCCATAGAATAAATAGACTCCTCATAATGCCTCCTTAAACGACACTGCTGTTGCATGTTCTGTTCTTGAATCTCCATCAACGCTGCCCGCGCGTGCCTCAAATCATAAAAATGAACCGTTACAATCCCTTCTCTTAATCTTCCCATTTGCACTGCTCGAACATCTCCAAAAACTTCCAAATCCCTTCTCACAATTGACTCACTCACTTCAACTGGAACCATACTTAACAACAAAGTTCTTGTAGCCATTGAACTTGGAGGTGGCAAAAAGGGCGTAGGCATAGGTGGGTTTGAGCTAATGTACGCCGTGTGTGTAACTTGATGGTATCCTACACCATCACCGTATGGCAACTGTGGTGGACATGGATAAGTAGGATAGTAAAATTGATTAGGGAGCAAAGGTAGAGAATTGATATGGGGTTGGTGAAAAGGATATCTTGGTATGAATTCTTGGGCTCTAGGATCAAGATTCCCATGAACCATACCATCGTCCTCCATTTTTTCTACCGGAGAAACAAATAAATTTATCAGTACAGATGGGTTTAGTTCTTTGAATCTATGAGATTGAGATTGGGTTTTTTTTTCTAGGAAATTTGGCTATGTTATATACGGTGGTGCTACAGTACATATAATAGATGATGATAATCTCTTTGGTATTTGCTTACTCTATCTAGTTTTCTCTCTCTAGGGTCTATGTTTAGAAGCAGACTCTATACACTGGAGTCTCTAGAGTCTTGTCCATGTAGCACCAGAGAGAGAGAGAGAGAGAGAGAGACCAATTCAAGAATGTTAAAAGAACAAATGAGACGACTAATGCACGACCATCTTTTCAACCAAATTTTGCTTCAAATGTTTTGGGACTGTCAATACCCCCATATATTTTATTATTTATACATACAGATTTTAAAAAGAATTACTAAAACACTTTTTTCTTTTTAGTTAGTCCAGAAAAACAATAATTTCGTATATTTGCTACCACTTAAATTTACTATCGGATGGTTTCTAACTTCGTAAATTTCTATGGTAAGTTTTAATAAGTTACAAATTTTTTTCTTTCATTTCTTATATTTCGTCTTCAGTCAAACACATTTGCTTAATCTAGGACAAAGGGACTAATGTAGCAGTGTGTATAGTTTTTTTAACTAGTTTTTAACGAGTAAATTTTATGGGTGGTCATTCAACTTTGTGTTCATTACCCAAAAATCATTTTTTTTCTTTTGTTACCTAAAAGTCATTCAATTTTGTGTTCGTTACCCAAAAGTCATTTTTCTTTCTTTTGTTACATAAAAATCACTTTACTATGCTTAGTTATCATAATAATCACTTTGACCAGATTTTACAAACTTTTCACCAGAAAAATCTATTATGCCATTGACATTATAAATCTTCTCATTTATATAATACCTTCTATATAATGGAGTATACTTTTACCCAAGTATTTTACTTATAATTAAAATAACTTAATATTATTTTATTTATTATTTTTATAATATATTCGTACATTTAATTTTTTCTTAATATTAATTTTCAAGATATATAAGTAGCATAATTAAATTTGTCAATAACATTACAGTGAACAAATCTCAAGTTCACGTTCTTAATCATGCTTAATAAAATATGTTTAATGAAAATTAAAAAATCAAAACTCATTGATTTATCAACCAAGCCATACACATTAATTTAATAAATAAAATACCCATATTTAGCTAAATGACACATCAGATTAATACTTTCAAATATATAATATTAACAGATAAAGTTTTAAAAAAAACTTGATATTAAACACAAATATCTTTGAAACTTTTTTTAAAATTTATTGACTATAAAAAACTATCATTTGTTAAACAAATCTGTTTTTATTATTTTAAATAAATATTAAAAAATATATTAAATTGAATGCCATGAAAAAAATTAAATGTATGAATATATTATAAAAATAATAAATAAAATAATTTAAATTTATTTTTGAATTATAAGTAAAATACCTAAGTAAAAATATACTATATAGTATATAATATAGAAGGTATTACATAAATGAGAGGATTTATAATGTCAAGGATATAATAAACTTTTCAAATAAAAGTATTATAAAATCTGGCCAAGGTGACTTTTGTGATAAATAGAGCAAAGTAAAATAATTTTTGTGTAACAGAAAAAGAAATGTGACTTTTGGGTAATGAACAAAAAATTGAATGATTTTTAAGTAACAAAAAGAAGAAAAATAACTTTTGCGTAATGAACACAAAGCTAAATGATTATCTATAAAATTTACTCGTTTTTAACTATATCAGGTTTATTTAATAATTCTACTATGCAATGTTGCTATCAGCGCAAGATTGTGATTTTTCATCCTTGCATAAATTTTACTGGGTGATACATGTATAACTAAGGAGTAGTTCTTTTTGCAGGGATGTTATATTTCTTTATCTCCAAATATTTACTCTTTTTAGTGTTTTGAAGTAACAAAATGAATTAATTTAATTCGATTTTAGTTTCAGAAGTTTGGTCAAACTTGATCTTGATGAAATGAAAACAGTCAAATAAGTGGGAACGAAAGAATTACTATCCCATTCTTTCTTGTCTTTTTTCGTTTGAAGAAATTTTTAATGTACATTAATTTCAAAAAAGGAAAAAAATTAATAAGCAAAAAGTCTGGAACTACTTAATGATATCTTCAATTATACACTGTAAATTTGGTTTGACTAACGGAGTCATCTAAACTAATTATAGAATTTCCATCAAGTTTGTTAATTTAAAAGGAAGTACACAAAAGGAAAAATGCAAAAACACGTAAGTGCAATATAAAGTTAAATTTGGCCAGCGAAAATCCGAGCTGTTTTAAACTTGTAAGAATTGCAGTCAAAGCAAATAATATTAACAATCTTATTCTAAATTGAGTAACTGGTCTGTATATATCTAATGTTTTTCTAAATTTAAAGGATCAAATTATTATTTCAAAAATACTCTATTAATAAGTTTTGGACCGATCAAAATTAGATGATTAAAAAGATAAGCACAATCCAGTTGCTAGATAATGCAAAACCATTATTATTCTCTTATGTCATAATCAGTTAGATTTGAAAAAAATGATTGTGGATCAGGTTGTTCTTCTAAACCAAGGAAAAACATAAAACAAAAAAGAGAACAGTAGGACAGGTTGTTTACGTGAGGAAGATAATAATTGCTCTGAGTAAAGAGTACTTTTTCATGTGTCTATTTTGACTACTCACTCTATAATAGAAGTGACTCGTTTTTGTTCTGAGTCTTTCTGAGGGATTAAATACTTTGTTGCTTACTTATTTTTCGTCAAAAAATAAAAAGCTTTTTGCCTAAAAACTTCTTAAAATTTAAATTATATGAACTTTAACTAATATTTTAAAATATATTTTTAATCATATTGATATGAGAAATACTTTTAGATATTTAAATTTAAATTTTAAAATATTAAGATTATTTTAATTTCAAAAATTAATCAAATTAACTCTACAAAAATGAAATTGAAATAACGAAGTACTATTTAGTTTCATTAGCAGATGTATCTAGTACTCGCTACTTTCGGTTTGAAATTATATACTAAGTTCATATTTTCTGTCACAAAATAAATAGTGAACGTAATACAATATTTCGTATGTACTATCTTTAAATTTTAAATCTATTTTGTTGGGAGACATCGCTAGTAAACTGGATCAACCTTTTGACTTTAATTTCAAATAATAAATTTTGGTAATGTCCGGAGGCAAAAATGTGTCGGATGCTTATATTAGGGTGATTAAGGACATGTATGATGGAATTAACACTACTAAAAAAATTAGGTTTTAGCGACGGACAAATTCTATAGCTAAATAGAAAAATTCATCGCTAATCTCATTTAGCGACGGATTAGCAACTGATTATCAAGAAATTCTGCTAGCTACGAGCGTTTTAGCGACAGATTAGCGACGACGTTCGTAGCTAATTTCAGTTTTTTTTTTGTAGTGTAAGACTCGGCTCAGGACAGTGGAAGGCGACTCAGAGCATTTTTCGGTTGTTACGTGGTTGCACCAAGGGTCTGCGCTTAGCCCATTCCTATTTGCCCCGGTGATGGATGCACTGACACACCATATTTAAAGGGAGGTGCCATGGTGTATGTTATTTGCTGACGACATAATTCTGATTGATGAGACCCGAGTAGGCGTCAATGAGAGGCTGGAGGTTTGGAGACAGTCCCTTGAGTCTAAGGGTTTCAAGTTGAGCATGACTAAGACGGAATACCTGCAAGTTCAGCGTCGAGCTAACGGAAGCGGGATTGGACGTGAGGCTCGACTCTCATGTTGTAGGTTAGGAGATAGTTGGGCATATTTCTACGGTGTACTAGAGTGAGGGTAGTCTGTTTAGGATTTAGTCTTAGACTGCTAGTGGTTAGTGTTGAGTTCTCATTACTCTTTCGTCCTCTTAGTGCCGGGGCTTTGTCTATTGGTTATTATTTTGCTTTTCAGCTATTTTCTGGTTCTTGCCATGCGGTTATTTTTTTCTATGTTTTTATTGATGGTACTGATATATTGCCTCTTTTCGTCTTCTTGAGCCGATGATCTTTCGGAAACAGCCTCTCTACCCCTCGGGTAGGGGTAAGGTCTGCATACACACTACCTCCCCTGACCCCACTAGTGAGATTTTACTGGGTTGTTATTGTTGTTGTATATTTCGGTGCATATTTGAACTTTACGTTGGCCTAATTAACCTCATGAAGTAGATAATTTAATAGCCTCGACCCCCCGAACGCTGACAACCCATGAGAGTGTACATGCATCGTCACGTGATTTTTTTTGGCAATAAATTTTTTATTTAGTTAAAGATATTAATATTTTTATCAAGTTATTTTGATAGCTCCATTATTTTGGCTAAAAATGATGAAATTCCAAATAAATATTTTACACATTTGACCCAAAGAAAAATAAATACACAATTAAAATAAATAGTCATTGCATGATAGAAGAAATAAATTTATTTTTTATCTCTAAAATATACATTATTTGAACTTCAATACTTTGGCTACACCTTCTTTTTATTTGGCCAAATTAAAATAATAAAATTTCTGCTAAGATTTACATACTTGGCCCGAAAAGAAGAAGAAGAAGAAGAAGTATATAGTTGGAACAAATAGTCATGGTATCTAACAAGAAAAATATAACTGGGATAAAATATGCAATGTTATTAAAAAGAAATAAGAAAAAATAAATAATTGTTGGAAAAAATAAATCAATATATTTGATTATGTTATAATTAATAGTTGAAAATTACCCCACTTGAAAGTTGATTTTTTTCTTCTAATTTTCTTCCTCCGGCATGGCTGAAAGAGAGTGTATTCACTCTCCTTATCACATCAATGTACAAGGGGCGGAAGCTATGAGATTGCCAAGTTTAAAGGTATAAATAAGCCATTGTAAAATTTAAATGTGGATTAAATAAAAGCTATGAAATTCAGGGGGTCCCGATCTATTCTGCCTTTAGCTTGAGCCAAATATAGTCCAAAGGTCTTCTTGGTTTTGACTGTTTGGTCCACGGAGACTCATTTTGCTGGTGCTGTTTTAATGTAAAGACTGGTCCTGGATTTTGTTACTTTACAGAATACAGGTGAAAAAAAATGTATTTGCTCCAGGTCTTCCAGCTAAGAAAAAGAAGCAAAAGACTGTGTAATAGCACAAAAATAAGACGAGCTAATAGTAAAATTCTGAAATATTGATGTGCCCTTATGGAGTAATCACAACGACACTGCCAAAACTCACACATTACCAGTCACTTCTCCATCATGAGGGGCCCTCATCACTTATTTTTTATTTTTTTTGTTCACCCGATATTTTATACTCACATTAAACTCAATAATTAAACTCGAATTTCTGCAAATGTTACGACTAGATAAAAGAATACTTAATTATCATTCCACCCCCAACATGTTACGTTGTTATCTTACTTATTGCTCTTGCTTTATCTTATGCTTGAAAATAAATGAATATTGCATTGATTCGTTTCCTTTTCTTGTCACAATTGCGTACTAAATTAACGAGAGTGCATAGCATATGGGTATGAATAAGAAACTTTCAATGTCAATAATAATGTTAAAGGTTTGACGTCTAGCGACACGAATTTTTCTAGTTTCAACTTTCAGGAAGGGTCAACGGTGTACCAAATCTTTTGCGAGCGATATGTATATATGTGAAGAATAAAAAGAACTTACGTGTAATAAAGAAAATAGACTAATAAATCTACATAAATCTTATTGATGACTTAGTCAATAGACCGATAGGATTTAAGATTGACTCATTGCAATTTTCGTTCCCTTGTATGAATATTTTTTCGTTATTCTTGAAGAGTCTTTAAAAACTGTCAATGTCTTCTCAATTTTTCTTTGTTAACTGTAATGCTAATATAGGAATAATTCTTGTCGAATGTTCATAATATGTATGATTATTTTACTCGAAAGACAAAAAAACAGAACACAC
Organism: Nicotiana otophora; assembly: GCA_000715115.1. Classification (NCBI taxonomy): domain Eukaryota; kingdom Viridiplantae; phylum Streptophyta; class Magnoliopsida; order Solanales; family Solanaceae; genus Nicotiana; species Nicotiana otophora. Next base: position 90,921 of record AWOL01S0016143.1, on the reverse strand, counting down.
ATAACCAGATGAGAAAGAAAGCACACGTGCACAAGAGATTATAAATTGAGACTTGTGAATTCCAAGAAATGGACCAGTGACCACAACCTCAAATGAAGGCAATTAATATTGAAAATATTGGTCAATTGTTGCTTTGCACGCTTTTGTCTTCCATTATCTACAAACACATCTTAATTACTATTATCGTGGATTGATCTAAAATTTAAATTTTATGGGATTAACTTTTAAGATTCTCATCATTAAATTTATTATAATTTTTAAAGTATGAATTTATATATACTATTTATTGTAATTTTAATAAATTTTTACACATAAAATTTATAGTTAACATTCATAGTATTGAGTTCAAATGAACTCGGTATTGCAACGCTACATCCGCTGCTGATTACTAAGATGTTGTTTTTGACGGGGTTGTATTATATTTAAAACTACTATGTCCATATTATTATGTTCTTCCTGTATATGCAATTTATAAAGTACGTAGTGCTCCATTCCTCTCTGTCTATATCATGTTTTTGGAGGTTCCAACATCTTGGTTTTGATAATTTAAGAGACCATACTCCTTCATGTGCAATAAGCATCCAAAGAATACGGAATACAAGAATTTACACCTTAAAATAATTTAGTCGTACTACTTGAAAACTTAAATGTACGGGTGTACATAGGTCGGATGGTTCGAATTTTTTAATTACCAAACCAAATTAATGATACCGGGTTTTTAAATCTGTAAACCAAACCAAACTAATAAATTCGAGGTTTCAATCTCGATTTTTCTCGAGGTTTTTGGTTTTTTTTTTTTGTGTGGGGGGGGGAGGGGGTCCGATAAAGTCTTCATACCATAAAATATATACCTTGTGCTCCAAATATTTCTTTAGTCATAATATGATATAACTATATAATGTATTTTTAAAGAAAATAACACAATAATATGAAATGAATCGTAGCATTGTACTAAAATATTCAATAATAAAAATAATAAAATCGCATACAGAAAATATTACTAATTAATAAGCCATAATAAAAATTAAAATAATCTAAAAATACTATATAAGTGTTGCTAACATAAGTACATCTAATAAGTACTATTAGTTACACAACTAAGCATTAAAAAAAAAGATAAACTAGCTTATGTATTTTTCATTATAAATTCGTGCAAAACTAAAAAATAGATATCCAACACTAATGTCATTCCTAGTGTTGAATTGAATTTCCTTTATTAGCATTGATTTTGATTTTAACTTTATTTGACTTATTATCTTTATGGGCTATATAATTTATTGGACCATTGAATGTTAAGTTCAAACCTTAAATAATATATTTAAAAATAAAATTGTGAACAAATTTAAGAATTATTATAAATTATATTACAATAAATATTTATATGTATAGAATATTTTTTAAAATTATATAAATATAACATCGGGTTGATTTTGTTACGATTTTACTTTGTTTAGTTAAAATCAAACAAACCAATTATGGTCAGTTTTTTTTTTTTCCAACACCAAACTACGTTTGACTCGAATTATTGATTTGGTGCGATTTATCGATTTTCTTCGTAAACCGCTTAAATATATAACCATTTATAGAAATGGAGAAAACTTATCATAACTTACATTTCTTTCTCAACCATACCGTCCTCATTGTCCATGTCAACTAATAATTTACATTCTATTTTTGCTTTGTTTTCATTGTTTTCTCCTGAACCAAGAATCAGAAATTATATTATGCTAAGGTGCGTACTTTATATGTTAGATATACACTTCAGATAAATTCCATATCAGCAAAATGTGGGAGGATGTATAGAGTATAATTTTAGATTTTTGTGACATATTTTAAAGTCGTGGGATAAATCTAAAACGAAAAATATTATTACTAGTAAAGTGGACTGTTACATTAGATGTAAGAACGGCCAAGGAGAGAATTTGATGAATAACGTTTTTTAATTTTGGAAACCAAATTTTTTAGTTTAAAAGGATTTTGGAGTTCAAATTTAAGACGGTCAGACGTGTTTTTCACATTCTAGAACTACGTAATTCAGAGACTTTGGAGGGTAAACAAAATATAATTAACTTAAAATCACATTAGATTTCAGTCGTCAAATGTTTTTTCAACAGTGAGAATATGATAAGTTGGTGGCAAACAAACAATTATTGGTGGTATAATTTGTCTTTATTAAGGATGATTTTCATAAATTATGGAATAGATTACTAGGTTTTGTTCTTGTGTTCCCCATTTCAAGCACATAGGTGATGGGCCACAAAATACTCCTATTGTTTCATCTTTACATTATTTTTATTAGCCTATGGTTCCCAAGAGGGACCCCTCCCTTTTAACTAGACTTGACAAAAAGTAAGTGAAAAGGATATGTCTCCTCCATTCCATTCTCCCTCTTTTAAGAAGGTTACCAATGTTTGGTTCCATGCCCACAGCAGACATTCCTCCTTGTGGTCTTTTGCTGCCTAATCACCCAAACTAGCCCAAAATTTCCTTTTTTTATTCTTTTACTTTTTAAGATGGCCGACGAAGATCGATTTTATGACCTATTACAATTACTCTTTTAGTTATGATGATCATAGGTACACCTATGTTATAGTCACCGACCCTCGTTAAGTTCGTCAAAAAATCCATATATATATATATTCTTAGAAAATAATATTATATTAATAGTGAATATTTTAAGCAGATTTTGATTTAATTCAAAAATATATCTGTGACCTTCAAATCTTGGGTATGTCTCTAATTTTTATATAAGATCCATAAAATATTAACAGGAAATCGATAAATAAAATAAAAAATTATTCTTATAAGATTATTTTCTTCTATTCAAACTATGGAGAAGGGCGAATCCATCAATAGGGATAAAGGAGTATCACAAAAAACTCTTAATGAGATTTAAATTGTAAATATTAGTGTTCAGCTCAATTTAATATTGAATACCAGCTAGTTATACAAAAAAAATAATGACTACACGATAAATAATGTCTTGGCTGATTACAAGTCATTTTCTACCGTGTTTTGTTTTTACCTCGTTTCTCTTTAAAAAAGGAAGTTCCTTGGATATTCATATACTAATGCAGAATTGGAATATACTATTCTGGAGGACTAGGATTTGGAATCCAATTTCTCTTAGTTATTAATCTTTAAATGACTTAAATGTTATCAGATCAACAGTTTTTCTTTTCGGTATTTGTTTACGCTCAAAATCGGATAACAACTAAATTTGTAAGTGATTTTAAGGATATGCAAATTAATTTAATACAAAATAATAAATTAAGTTAGATTGAACAAATAAAGATATAGTAAATTCAAACCACATGAGGAGGATGATTCCGGCCTTAGTGAAATATTCACCCTCGATCCGGGCTCACAATGGCCAGTACTGATGAACAAGAAAAAGAGCTATGAATAACGATAAAAATAATAGTGTATTGCTTTGGAATACGTGTTACAATGTGTTTAATGAATAGCTAGACTCCCCTTTATATAGTAGTAGGAGAGTTTTACCTTAAGTACAATTCTATAAAAAGTAAAAAATCTCCCGTTTAACTGATTACTGGATTCCCGCCGGTATGTGCCGAGATCTGCGTCGTGATATCCGGTTGTTCGCGGATATTACGGCCTTCCGTTAATCGTGTTCTAATGCTCAATAATGCTCTCCGAAGTCTCTTGGAATTTGGATCGATCCCGTGTTCATTGCCTCGATATACTCCAGGGCGGACATTGTGCCTCCGATGCCGACTCAATGAGTCCCGTATCTCGATTCTGGTTCTTTGCTGTCGCGTCCCTTACTCGATTTATTTTATCGGGAACCGGACCGGCTTATGGGTCCGGTTTCACCCGTATACAGATAGTCCCCTCGTTTCTCGGAGAGTAAGTTTGACGAGAAACGACATGAGCTCTCTGATTCCTTCCTCAATACGCCGTGGCAGAAGCGACAAGAAACTCGAAACGTCTCGTCAGTCATGTCATTATGACTTCAAATGTGTGCCAGTCGTCGGTTGGCTATTTTTGGACACGAAGCGTCGCGAGGCCCCTATAAATATCCCCTCCTTTATTCATTGTTTACTTTACTTCCAAACCTCTATCCCCGTGCCTTTAGAAATTCAGTACCCTTATTTACACTCTAGCATTTTTACCTCCGTTACTCAAGATTTCTCAGTATGTTACAGAATTTTTACTCATTTTCTACTCAAACCAACACATCTGAGATCTCAACTTTCACCCTTTCTCTATCTTTTTCAGGTTTCCCCCATATAACAATGGCTAAAACCTCCAAATTTGTTCCCCAGAAAGTCGCTTCTATCTCCCAGCTGACTGCCGGAACCAACGAAGCCACTTCCAGTGTGGTCGACCTCGGGAGGTCCGCTGCTAACGTGGTTACCGATGAACCGGCTCCTGAACCTCCCTTAAAGATGTTCATTCTCAGGGGTTGTTCGGTCGCTGACGACTTCAAGGTCGAGAAGCCCTCTTCGGTGCAGGGTCGGCGTGAGGAGGCATCGAGATATATTTGCTCGATCATCGAAGATGACCTCCCCGTAGTCCGAAAGGACTACAACTTGGCCTGAAAGGACATAGTGGTCCCCGACTCTAAGGATGCCATTACTACTCACGTTGAGGAATACCTAAGTGTATACATTTATCCCTTTACAATGGGCCTGGTGGATCCGGTCATTATAGACTTCTGTAAGAGGTACGAGGTATGTCTCAGTTAGATCCACCCATCATTATAGAGGATCATAATCCTCCTTCGATTTTTTGTGAACAAGATCGACTCCTGTCGGTTCAGCATAGATCATCTACTCCGTCTCTACAATCCCGAATCTTTCGAGGGGGACTGATAAAGCTCGTGCGTCGGGCTAGTAAAGCCTCATTTTCAAGCATCGATGAAGACCGGGATCGAGGCTGGAAGGGATGTTTTGTCCGGGTGAGGACCTCGAACTTGATTCAGGCCGAATCTAGGCCATTCCTCGAGAAGTGGAATACATCACGTAAGTACAACTTCTCTTTGAATTTTGATTTCATGCTCATTTCCCTTTTTACTCATTGGTGTTCGTGGTGCTGCAGCTATCGCTCGAGTACCAAATGCTATTCCTCGGTTAAAGGAATGGATCGAAGGCATTGTCTCACATATGCCTTATTCCGGGGGCTCGTGGTGCAAACTTTCGAAGGGCCGTTGGGAGGCCCGTTCCTATGGTAAGATGTCTTTCCCGAATAGGTTGTGCTAGGCTTCTTCTTCTAGCATTACGTTCTTCTTATTTTTTCTTTATTTCCCTTTTGCAGGTTTGCCTAAGACCGTTAAGCTTAGGCCTCCGGTTGGGGACGAGGACTTGCCTGCCGATGTTTTTGCTTCGGGACAGCCCGGAGCCGCAGCAGGAGAAAAGAAAAGGAAGAGGGCCCCGAATTCCCCGAGCTCGGAGAAAAAGAAACCAAGAAAAAGGTTGGTTTGTAAGTCAAAAGAAAGCTCCAGCTCCCGAGTGTCTGACTCGGACTCACTCTACCAGCTCAGGGACGATCCTGAGGAGGACGAGCTCTTTGTGGCTCATGAGCCGTCTATCTCTGAGGAACAGATGGCAGTCGAGGGGGAAACGACGGGGGCTAATCCCCCTCAAGTTCACGAGGCTGGTACCGAAGTGAGGGCCGAGATTTCTAGAGACACTGGTTCCTCCCCGCCCGATGCTATAGATATATCAGTATCGCCCTCGTTCACAGAGTCTATGTTTGATGAAGCCCGAGCAATAAAGGAGCGATTCAATGAAGGGGTTTAGGGAGCGGATGATCCCTTTCGTTGCTTCTTTGATAGGGTGGACTCAACCGCCCTAAAAGACTTCACCAGTTTGGGCGATTTAGAGGTGCCGAGGAAAAGTCCACCCTCGGAGGTTGGCGGGTTGAGCTTGAGCCCGAGGTTGATCAATCGGTTCCCCGCTTCGAGCACGGATCCTGGTTGGAAGCGATCTGTCGTTATCACCATTCCGTAGGATGCCCAGATTGTTTCCGCCCCCGTAGGAATAGTTAGTTACCTCCGGTGCCTGGTAACCGAAGAAGACCATGCAAAAATGAATGAGGTAGATGCACCATGCCTGTTCAACGAATCACAACAGGCACTGAACGAGGTAAGGTGTTACCAAAGGTTTTTATTTTTCAACTTTAGTTCTTGTTGATCCTAATATCTCTTCTCATATTTGCAGGCCTCGGTGCTCCACCATGAAACCTTCCTCCGGTACCGGGATGAGATGAGCCAACTCGAGGCCAAAGTCAAAGAGCTTGCTGAGAAGAGAGGCATATATAAGCTTCTCAACGAGCAATGTGAAGGAGAAGTCAAGAGCCTTCGAGCCAAGTTGGACGCGGCTCAGAAAGAACAGGTCGACCTGATGGAATAGGTAAACATCTTTGAAGTTAGTGATGGCGAGCTAGACACTGTGTCTAACAGTCAGAATCTGAGGGTCCCGCAGAAGGTTGATTGGGTCGACCAGCTCCGGGCCGAGATGGACGAGGTCAATTCCAAAGCCGAAAAGTGGAAGGGCAAGATGGACCGATTGGCTTCGGAAAAAGAGACTACCCGGGAGCAGCTGGCCTCAGTGGAGGCCCGACTTCGAACGGTGAAGAAGAAAGCTAAAACCCGATCCCAAAAAGTCGAAGACCTCCAATATCAACTGGGCTCGGTCGTTGTCGTATGGTATACCCTTGCCAAAGAGCTTGAAGCAACCAAGTCAGTGACGAAAATAACCAGGGCTGACGCTGAAGTGATGGTGGACCAATACAAAGCTGATGTTGAGGCAGCCCAGGACCGCCTGAAGGCCATTGTCGAATATGTGAAGTGGCAGTCCCGAAGGGAGGCTCTCGATTTATTGGTCGAGATCGAAAATGCTAAGAGGCTCGAGGCGGAGGCCAAGAAGTTGGCGTACCCCGAGGATGAGGAAGACTATGAGGGTTCGGGCGGATCCGAGGACGGGGAAGACCCTGATGGCCCCGGTGATGAGGCGGGCTCTGGCGAAGATCATGCTTCTTAGGTGCCTTGTAGATATTTTTTTGCTTTTGTACTTTTGTATTTTTTGTTGAGGCCGTTTGGCCTTTGTAAAGATTTATGTATATATACAAGGCTCTTTTTTTCCTTCGACAATTTTCAAATTTATTCTTTTTTTTTCTTTGCTTTTTCTTTATGATTGCAAAGATCTCGAATACCTTAGCATGCAATAATAAGTTCTTGTTCGGAGGTTCGAACAAGGCTCATTGTCGATGTAATTTCGACTAAGACTCGCGGGGGCTCGGCATAACCGGAAGCTTTCCCCGTAGTGCTTACTTAGAATTTCTTAGGTTATAATTTTGCCGAGGGTAGCCTTTGAACCGATTTAGAAATTTTGAAGGCCTTATGTTTTGGTTAAGGGTCTCGGACGTCTCCGAGCCATACTAGGACGGCCGTAGCCTTTTAAGTTCGAGTGTTGCCCAATGGGCTTATTACCTCGGGCTTCGATACCCCATCCATCCGGTCTTGCCCAAGACAACAGTCCCCGAGTGGGGATGACCGTAGCCTTTAAAGTTCATGCACTGCCTAATAGGTTTTGTGCCCCCGGGCCTCGATAGCCCGAGCCGTCCGAGCTTCTTGGACGACAGTCCCCAAATGGAGGTGATCTCTTGGATCTGGATAGGGGTGGCCCTTGGGATCGATGTCTTTAAGGAACAGAAATATAGTAGTTTTTAAGAGACAAAATATTTATCTGCAAGGTAGAAACTTTCTTTCATTTCTGTGTACAACATACAAAGTTGCAAATGTGTACAAGTTTCGTGCTATGGCTTGAGTGGTCTATGTGGGAACGGTTCATTTGACTGTTTGGCCCTTACAATAAATCTTATCCACCGAGCCCAGATTATTCGAGCACAACGTTTCTTTCTTTGCTAAAATCATTATCCGAGGGGGATGGCCCCCAGTATTCGAGGCTAATTATAGAAAAGGCTCAGATAATGTCGATGTAATCCTTGACTCCGGTCCATAGCCGATCTTCAATTTTAAGTTAGCACGATCCACTGTTGCCTCGTTAAAAACCTTGTCGGAAAACCCATTTGGGACAAAAATCGGTTCAAGGGAAAAAGAGTGTAACGCGTGCTTTCAAGCCTAAAAGTTGCATCATTCCTTGAACGTTATCTGTAGGTGTTAGTCTAATCCGTAATATATGTAAAGAAAATAAATGAATGGGGTCGTACCTTAGCAGTAGTATCATTTCAAGTGGGCTACGTTCCAGTTGTTCGGTAGTCGCTCACCGTTCGTTGCTTCGAGTTTGTATGATCCTTTGCCAGTGATCTCGATAATTCGATATGGACCCTCCCAATTCGGTCCCAGCTTCCCTTCGGTCAGGTTCCGGGTATTTAGTGTCACCTTCCTCAACACCAAGTCACCGACATTGAAATGTCTGAGGTTGGCTCTTCGATTATAATACCTCTCGATCATTTATTTTTGGACAGCCAACCGTACGAGAGCGGCCTCACGCCTTTCGTATAACAGTTCCAGGCTCGTACTCATGGCCTCGTCATTTGACCCTTTGATCGCATATCGTAACCTGAGACTCGGTTCTCCTGCTGCAGCAGATATTAAGGCCTCAGCACCGTAGCCCAACGAGAACGGGTGGCCCGGTGTTGGATTTTAAGGTCGTTCGATATGCCCATAAGACTTCGAGCAAAATTTCCTTCCACCCATTTAGAAAAATAGTCAGTCATAAATAACATAAATTGAACCTTACCAGGCACCCATGACAGGGGGCGACGATGTCCATTCCCTATTTCATGAATGGCCAGAGCGATAAGACCAAATACAGCAGTTCCCCGGGCTGATGAATCATCGGAGCACGCCTCTGACATTCGTCGCATTTTCGCATGAACTCATTCACATCTTTTTCCATGTCGATCTAGTAGTAGCCGGCTCTAATTACATTCCGAACCAATGATTTGGTGCCCGAATGATTTCCGCAGGTGCCTTCATGGACTTCCCTCAAAACGTACTCGGTATCACCCGGTCCTAGACATATAGCGAGTGGGCCATCGAATGTTCTCCTGAATAGGGTACTGTCTTCGGACAAGCTGAACCGAGCCGCCTTTGTACGTAGAGCTCTCGATTCTTTAGGATCCGAGGATAGTTTACCGGTCTTCAGGTAATCTGTATATTTGTTTCTCCAATCCCAGGTTAACCTTGTCGAATTTATCTCGGCCTGCCTTTTTCCACTACCGATTTCATGAGTTGTATGACCGTTCCCGAGTTGAATTCATTGCCGTCGACCAGCAATCCTAAGTTAGCAAGAGCATTAGCCTCGCTATTTTGATCCCGAGGTACATGTCGCAAAGTCTATTCCTTGAACCGATGTAACGTCACATGTAGCTTATCCAGGTACCTTCGCATCCGTTCTTCTTTGACTTCGAACTTTCTATTGACCTGGTTCACCACGAGGAGGGAATCGCACTTAGCTTCGATCACCTCGGCCCCCAAGCTTTTAGCCAGTTCAAGACCTGCAATCATGGCCTCATACTCGGCCTCTTTGTTAATACATTTTATAGTTCTAATAGATTGTCTAACCACGTTACCCATCTGTGGCTTCAACACGATGCCAAGCCCGGACCCCTTTGCGTTTGAGGCACCATCCATAAAGAGGGTCCAGATTTCGGAGGAGGTCCCCGAGTTCAACAACAACTCCTTCTCGACCTCAGGAATTAGGGCCGGCGTAAAGTCGGCCACAAAGTCTGCCAAAAATTGAGACTTGATGGCGGTTCAGGGTCGATATTCGATATCGTACCCATTGATTTCCACGGCCCAATTGGCCAATCGTCCCGAGAGTTCGAGCTTATGCATTATGTTCCTTAACGGGTAAGTAGTCACGGCACATATGGGATGGCATTGAAAATACGGTTTTGACTTCCTAGAGGCGCTTAGCAAAGCGAGCGCCAATTTTTCCAGGTGAGGATACCTAGTTTCGGCCTTGCCTAGAGTCCTGCTAACATAGTAGATAGGAAATTGCGTACCTTCTTCTTCCCGGACTAGGACTCCACTTACCGCTATCTTGGATACCGCTAAGTATAGGTACAACTGTTCATCTGCCTTCGGAGTATGAAGCAAAGGCGGGCTCAAAAGGTAGCGCTTTAGTTCTTCCATGGCTTGCTAACACTCCGGTGTCTATGAGAAATTATTCTTCTTCTTCAGTAACGAGAAGAACCGATGGCTCTTATCGGAGGACCTTGAAATGAATCGACCCAACGCGGCTATGCGCCCGGTCAGCCTTTGAACGACCTTGACATTGTCCACCACGATAATGTCCTCTATTGCCTTGATTTTATTAGGATAGATCTCGACCCCCGATTAGACACCATGAATCTGAGAAATTTCCCGGACCCGACTCCGAATTCACATGTCTCTGGATTCAGCTTCATATTGTATTTCTTCAGTATGTTGAAGGTTTCCTGCAAATGTTTCAAATGGTCCTCTGCTCGCAGGGACTTAACTAACATATCGTTAATGTAAACCTCCATTGATTTTCCTATTTGTTCTTGGAACATCCGATTTACTAGGCGTTGGTAAGTGGCACCGACACTTTTTAGTCCGAACGACATTACGTTATAGGAGTAGGTGTCGTACTTAGTGATGAAGGACATTTTTTCCTGGTCGCCCGGGTCCATCCAAATTTGGTTGTACCCGGAGTAGGCATCGAGAAAGCTAAGGATCTCATGGCCGGCCGTCGCATCGATCATGCGATCGATATTTGGCACAGGGAAAGAGTCCTTGGGGCATGCCTTATTCAAGTCTTTGTAATCTACGCACATTCTTAATTTATTCTCATTTTTAGGGACTACCACTACGTTTGCTAACCAATATGGTACTTAACCTCCCGGATGGACCCTATTTTAAGGAGTTTAGATACCTCGTCTTTGATGAACTTCGGGTCCAGGCTCAGCTTATGAGTAGTTATCTCCGACGAAATCCCTGTCATGTCGAGGTAGGACCAAGCTAAACAATCTATATTTGCTATAAGGAATTTAATGAGTTTTTTCCTGAGCTTGGGACTTAACCCTGTGCCCAGGTATACCTTACGATCGGGCAGATTCTCGATCAATATGACTTGCTCTAGTTCTTCGACCATTGATTTGGTGGCATCGGAATCATCGGGGGCTATGAAAGACCTGGGAACTCTGTAGTCGTCATCCTCACCCTTTCCCTGCTTCTCAGGTTGGGGCGGGGCCGGTGTCGGTAATTGCTATTTGGTTTCTCCCTTGGTGACCGAACCCAGATTCTTTGGTGTCGAAAGTGCGTATATCGGGACCACCTCGTCGACCAAGAACATCTCCTTTACGGCCGGTTGTTCTCTGTAAATTGTTTTAATCCCTCATGGTGTTGGGAATTTCAACACCTGGTGCAGTGTCGAGGGCACTGCCCTCGTGTTATGAATCCATGGCCTCCCGAACAGAGCATTGTACCTCATGTCTCCTTCGATCTCGTAGAACTTTGTTTCCTGAATGGTTCCGGCGGTGTTCACCGGTAATGTTATCTCTCCTTTAGTGGTCTCGCAAGCCATGTTGAATCCGTTTAGAACTTGAACTGCAGGCATTATTTGGTCTTGTAGACCTAGTTGCTCCACGTCGCTCAATCTGATGATATTGGCCGAGCTACCTGGATCAATTAACACACACTTAACTCGAGATTTATTTATGAGTACAGATATTACCAGTGCATCGTTGTGGGGCTGCATGATGCATTCAACATCCTCGTCATTGAAAGACAAGGTTCCTTCTGGCACGTAATCTTGAGTTCGTTTTTCCCTCGTGATGGATACTATGGTGTGTTTTAACATCGGTCCCTGGGGGATGTCGACCCGACCGATGATCATGTTGATGATGTGTTGAGGTTCCTCCTGCTCGATCTGCTTACTAGATTCCCTATTCCTAAAATGGTTTTTGGCTCGATCGCTCAGAAATTCTCGGAGATATCCGTTGTTGAATAACCAAGCTACTTCCTCTCTCAATTGTCGGCATGCTTCCGTCCTGTGACTGTGAGTGCCATGATATTTACACATTAGGTTTGGTTCCTTTTGGGCTGGATCAGACTGTAGAGGTCAAGGCCACTTGGTATCTTTGACGCGTCCGATGGCAGATACGATGGCAGCAACATCGACATTGAAGTTGTACTCCGATAACCTCGTCGAAACCGTTTTTGCTCATGAGTCCCCGGTTATTTTGACCTTGATCACTTCTTCTTTCATTTCTCACGGGGTTCCGCCCGGACCCATTACCTATTCGGTCTTCATTGTATGGTAGATACCGATCCCAATTCAATTTTGGTTCATGATCGATGTCTCTCTTCGATCTGTATATAACTCTGACGGGATAAACGGACCCCCAAACTGATAATCTTCGACCCTAATTTTTGACTGATACTGGTTATGTATGTCGGCCCAAGTTACGACCAGATATTCTATCAGATTTTGCTTCAACTGCTGCAAAGCCAACTAGCTTCGAGTATTGAGTCCCTAGGTGAATGCCTGAACAGCCCAATCGTCCGCGACCGGAGGCAGGTCCATTCGTTCCATTTGAAATCGGGACACGAATTCCCTGAGCATCTAATTCTCTCTCTGTTTTACTTTGAAAAGGTCTGACTTCCTGGTCTCGACCTTGATGTCCCCGGTGTGTGTTTCACAAAGGAGTCTGCAAGCATAGAAAACGAGTCAGTAGAATTAGGGGATAAGTTGTGATACCATATCATAACTCCATTTGACAAAGTTTCCCCGAACTTTTTCAGCAGGACAGACTCGATCTCATCATCCTCCAAGTCATTCCTTTTGATGGCGCATGTGTAGGAGGTCACATGCTCATTTGGGTCGGTTGTTCCGTTGTATTTAGGGATATCGGGCATGCAGAACTTCTTCGGAATTGGCTTCGGTGCTGCGCTTGGAGGAAAAGGCTTTTGAACAAACTTCTTGGAATCCAAGCATTTCAATATTGGTTGTGCTCCTGGGATTTGATCGACCCTAGAATTGTAGGTCTCCACCTTTTTGTCATTGGCTTCGATTTTCTTCTCTTTAGATTCTACCCGTTTTACTCCTCGAGCATCTTTATAATCTTGGGGTTAGACCCCGGCTCGGCGTCACTCGGCCTTTCCACGACCAGTTCGTTTCAACGAGTGATTTCTTAGGGCGGCTCTGGCTCGACCCTGTTGGGGGTGCGACTCTGGTTCTACAGTTGAGCTATCGCTGCCTGTTGAGCCTATAGCATTTCGAAGATCATTCGCAAGTTGATCCCATCTCCTCCAACGCCGTGTGTATTTTGGGCTTTCGATCGAGCTCCACCGCGGACGCTGTTCTCAGGATCGGTAAGCAGATTCGCGTTGATGGCCACATGTGGGTTAGCGTCGATCGGGTTCTCGACCGGAATTCCGATGGGATCGACAGGTGGCACATCGCTATTGGGTACCATATTGTTATTCTCGCCGTGGTGATCGGACTCAGCGTCTACATTTAGAGGTGCAGATTGGGAGTTCGACATTTTGAACTTTGACCAGAAATTAAAGACACTTCAAAGAACAAGTGTAAAGTAGGGTGTGCTATGTAAATTTATATCAAATTGCCACTATTATCTTTAGTCCCACGGTGGGCGCCAAACTGTTTACCCTCAAAATTGGATAACAATTAAATTTATAAGTGGTTATAAGGATACGCAGATTAATTTGATACAAAACGATAAATTGAGTTAGATTAAACAAAAAAAGATATAGTAAATTCAAACCACGTGAGGAGGATGATTCCAGCCTTAATGAAATATTCACCCTCGATCTGGGCTCACAATGACCAATACTGATGAACAAGAAAAAGAGCTATGAATAACAGTGAAAATAATAGTGTATTGCTTTGGGATGCGTGTTACAATGTGTTTAATGAATTGTTAGACTCCATTTTATATAGTATGTGAGTTTTACCCTAAGTACAATTCTATAAAAGGTAAAAAAATCTCCCGTTTAATTGATTACTGGATTTTCGTCGGTACGTGTCGAGATCTGCGCCGTGATATCCGATTGGTCGAGGATATTACGGCATTCCGTTAATCGTGTTCGAATGCTCAATAATGCTCTCCAAAGTCTCTTGGGATTTGGATCGATCCGAGGGTCATGGGCTCGATATACTCGAGGGCGGGCATTGTGCCCCCGATGCCTGACTCGATGAATCCCTTATCTCGATTCCGATTCCTTGCCGTCGCGTCCCTTACTCGATTTATTTTATCGGAAATCGAACCGGCTTATGGGTCCGGTTTCACCCGTGTACAGTATTCTATGGTAATTCATGTTGAACCCAGTGTTTCAAGGTCAAGCTCAATATACATGCATGTGCAAAAATAAGTAAATAAAATTAAATTTACATTTGATTATACACTTTCCTCACTACGTTAAAATTCACTATCATCAATTAAATAAAAGAGACAGACAGTTAAAGCACCACTACCAATTATCTGCTTAAAATTATAGGTAAACCACTTAAGGCTCTATGTCAAAATAGCTGGAGACAGAAGAGACCATACTTGTTTGCTGGAGAAATGCTGCCACCACCATAACATAGAGATCTACCATTGTTTTAAAGGCGGAGGCGCTAAATGAGACATTTTATTTATCATTTATTAACCCCGAAACATTTTCTTAAATTAAAGATTGTAAAAAACATTCAAAAGCAAATCCCCTAGGACTCCAACTTTACGATGTAAAACATAAATAGGGTAGCAATAATTTTAAGAGAATTGCCGTTAACCACGACCAACAGAATCTGGAGAATCGAGGTTTCCGATGTGGGACTCTTGTCGTGTCCGGTTACCGTGGCGAATTGTGTTGTCAAAGGGACATGTGGGTGGAGAAGAGTTTCCTAGACAAATGTTTTTATTAGTAGCTTGGAATTATGACATTTTTAATTCCCTCCAACACTATGACCAAGAATGTTCAATGTAAGTTAATCAATTAGTATATGGAAAGCTATAAACCCAATGTGGTCAGAAAATTACTTTCCTACTTCCTAGATTTATATTTAGTAGTATTTCTCAATCTGTGTCTTTTTGTGAAAAGAGACACATAAAGATAGGTGCTTCTTCCAAAGTGTCTTGTGAATGCCCCTCTTTTACCTTAGACTATGTTTTGATATTAAAGAATGCTTCAGGTAATAAAGAGTGAAAAGTTAATTATAGTGCTGTA
This sequence comes from Nicotiana otophora, assembly GCA_000715115.1. Taxonomy (NCBI): domain Eukaryota; kingdom Viridiplantae; phylum Streptophyta; class Magnoliopsida; order Solanales; family Solanaceae; genus Nicotiana; species Nicotiana otophora. The sequence goes on along the minus strand of AWOL01S0016143.1, from coordinate 75,731 downwards.
ACTATGTAATTTTTCTGGCACTGCCAATGGGAACTCAAAAGTACTGATGTTTCACTTCCATAAATACAAACAGTAACAAGCAAACACAAAATAAAGAATTATCTTCAGCTGGACCAAAATCCATTAGGATACAATATTCCTGGAAAAGAATAAAGAGGGTTCCCCAACAGTGAGAATAAAATGTACGTACAACTTTAGCTATAATATTTAGAATTCCAATTTTTTTTTTTTTAAAAAGAACATAAGTGATTCTACAATTCTCTTATCAAATCCCAACAAGCTAAAAGGACGAGAACAAATCGTATGAGAGCTTATTTTCTTGTCTTCTAAAGTAAGTGTACTTGTGAACCCCAGACTGAACCAAATACTCATAAAATGACAATTCAGCTCAGGCAGTGTTCAATTGGTCTGTGAACTTATCTGCTATTGAAGTGCCAATGAACCCTGCCAATGACACGCAATCGTATCGTCGAGGCCCAGGACAGATGTGCTCCCTATGGAAAGAATACAAGAATCTTGTTTTCTCACAGTTCAATGATTGAAATCTACAATAACCTGTTAACATACACAGCTGCTCACAGATGTAGGATTTCGAACCGAAGCTGAGCAGTCGGGCAAGGATCAGGCTTTTGGGAGGCGAACAAGACGATGAGAAACGCCTTCACTAGAGTTCGAATCATTTCAGTATCAATACATTCCCTTAAATACAGGGTTTGTGCGACATATGCTAGCTCCATATTCCTCATATTCAGCCTTTGTATGGCAAGCCTATATAACAAAACAACTAAATAGGTCAGACTTCGCACATCAGCAATTACATAGAGCTACTTCAGTTGCAGTTATAAAACCTCAAGTAAACAGAAACCAAATGATTAACTTACTGCAAAAAATTCAGGAGTAGAAGCAAGTACAGATCCTCCAAACCAAACGGCATATCTCTGAATAGGATGGCTGACCACATTCACTTCAACTGGCTGTGCCTGAGTGAAGTTTTTTCAGCAGGCGAGCATTTTTAAGTATCAAAGACCAAAGATTCACTTATCAGTTAATTCAGATATAATTAAGCACAGATGCTTACTTTTACATTTCCACCTAGCTGAGCATCTGATGCTAGAACGCGAGCATCCACAATCTTCTTGAGATCTCGTTGCAATCTTCTATGGAAGTCTTTGAACATCGTGGATCCTCCAGATAAAACAATATTCTGGAATTTTCCAAGGACATAATATCACATCCACATTCAAAGGGAAAATTTCAAAGAGCATGACATCGAGATCTTTAATGATTTTTAGCTCAGCCACATAAGGGAAACTTTTGTACTGGTCACAAAATGCTGGATCACTTGATTAGCAGAAATCTTATCAAGTTAATCGACGAAATAACTTTACCTTGTATAAAGCTCTTCTTGTGTCTATAGGCGCAGACTGAATACATTTGTCTATCACATCAGGTAAAGGAGTTGTAAAATCACTGTTATACATCTCGGGATTGAAGAAAACCTGCAAAAACCCGAAAAGCATTAAAGCAGAAAGACGTTCACCCAACCTAGCGATAATGCATCAGAAAGCAATCACCCTACAATCCCTGTTTTCTTATTTAGCTACTACTATGTAGATTATTAGAGCTTTTAGAATTCACTCTGCCATGCAGCAAAGGTGTACATCTGTAAATAAGTGGCACAATGTCTACTCATTAACCAACTTATAACTACATGATTAGTCTGCTTGAAACAAGCTGCAAGAAAACCTTGGAGTTTGAAATTATCAGAGATCAGAGAGCTGGAGCACAAAGCAAACCTCGGGACCAAGAAATCGTTCATAGCCAACGTCACATGAATAAAGTGCTCCTGTTTTTGGTTTAGTACCTCTCCAATGCTTTATGTACTTCCCTGGCTCTTTGTCATGCTTATTAAACTCCTGAAATCAGTTGGAGGAACAAAATAAATCACAAGTGACCCTCGGTTGCAAATTTCCCCTCGGATATAAGAAGAGGATGATCAACAGCTTAAATCTTTGCAACATCAGTTTGCTGTCACTCTCAGAAACGCAGAACAGATTCTTCAACTCAAGAGCAGGATGTAAGAACAACAAGCAGAGTAGGGATTACCAGAGCAGGATTGAAGAACAACAAGCAGAGTAGGGATTATAAGAATGAACTTCAAACTTCTAGTTTTCCTCTTATTACTAGGCATTGTTATGAATGAATCATACCTTGACAATGTCTGAGCAAGTGTAACAATACATTTCCTTGACTTTCCGGGCTACTTCAAAGGAATCCTCAGGTGGAACATGTTCCCCCCTTTCCTACAATGAACCAAAAAAAATTAGATTGAACATTTAAGAGCTGAATTGCTAACAAGCACCTTTTGAAAATTCAAACTGAGACCTCAAAACACGTCAATGAGGTGGTACTCGGATAAAGTCAATTGTGCAAGCTTTAGAACGATTGCCCACGAGTGAAGGACATGTGGAAACACTAGACAAACCCGATTTTGGAATCAAAACTCTGAAGGAGTAAAACGAGGTTCATAGCATGAATCAGCTAATGTAGCGATACTTCTATTAGTGAAAATAAATTGTAGGTTTAGCAATAGAGGATCAGTCGGAGATTGATGATAAAAGATGTCTTTCTACAAATCTTCCAAGATAACACTTGCTACAGCAACTAACAAGGCACTCTTCCAAACATAAATGTTGCACTTGCATAAAAGAACAATGCTGTAAGACCTCAGTGTTATCTTTTGGGCACAGAATCCTTTGATCATTACTGAGGATGAGCAAACAAAGAGGAGATAAACAGTGCACAGCCATACTGTCTTCACATAACGAACAAATCTTGAAACTACGTATTGCCAGTCTCACCTTAATCACTCCAAGTAGAGGAGCTTGCACACTATGGAAGATATTTCCCCCTTCTACAATTAATCAATTAAAGATAGAGCCATTTCTAGTGGTGCAATTACTATATAGTTTCCACATCTTTTTTCTAATAAGTAATTTTTTGTTTTCATTCTTTGGATCCTTTTTGAACTCCAATTAAATTTATTATAGCAACAATGACAAAACGCCAAATGGCAGGATATAAGAATTCTATTTTATTCGTCTGACTACATTCTTTTTCTTAATAAGTTTTATTCGTCTGACTCGATAGAAAAGAAAATTAGGGGAGTTGAATGATGAGAATAACACATTTTTTCTTTCAACCACTTCTGAGAGATGTGGTACAGACCCTCATGAGTTGTTGAATGAAGAGTGTAACATCTTTCCCAGCAATGGGGATTGACTTAATGCTACTCCCAATAACATAACCTTCAGCAACAGGTACGACATGAGTAGCACCATCTCCAATATCCACTATGACTCCAGTCATTTCACACTAAAAAATGACAAGTAATATCTGATTAGTATATCAAGAAATATTATGGATCTCATAAAAGATCAGTCAGGAAGCAGATGAAAAATAAATATACAAAACAAGCAAATACTAGATGTATCAACAACAGAATGTCACCAAACATCTTGCAATTCTCTTCATAGCTCAAGAAAAAGGTAAAAAAGAATATCTAGGTCTAACTGACGATGCCACATGAGCTTGTTAGGACCTTTAGACGATGGTTCTTCAATGATAGCCTCAAAGTTTGATGACGATTACAGCTAGACTCCTTTCAGGTTCCTAGTATGACATTATCTTAGGAATTTTTCTCCATCCCCATGGGTAAGGAGTAACTTACTACGCAAGACAAGCTTGCTAGCGTGTTATAATGTTAATTTTGATGGTGGTCCTTAACGACTGGATAATTATTATTGCCAAATTCGTTTCCGGTTATGATATTATGGGAATTCTTTCCCATCTTAATATATTTAGCATTGTTGGCAAAACATTACTATCACTAGTGTTTTTAAAAGCAAAC
>AWOL01S0016143.1:35453-45955 GCA_000715115.1 Nicotiana otophora | reverse complement strand
TCCCCCAATATAGACTTTTAAATAAGTCTGTTGCAGCATGCAATCTGATCCCCCAATATAGACTTTTAAATAAGTCTGTTGCGGCATGCAATCCGACCCCCCAATATATATATATATATATACACACTTTCATTTACGTTGCGGCGTGCAACCCGTTCCCCCAATATAACTTTAAACAACTCATAAATGTAATAACTATTACTCCAATAAATACCACGTCCAATGAGAAACTAATAAGCATTAAGGCACACAATAATTATAATTTATTTATGAACAAATAATGACAATTAGCAATTAATTGTGAAAATCATAGAGAAAATAGGTAGTTTAATATTTGATATGCTAAATGTCAAATAGCAATTAAGACACATAAGTCAAATAAACATGTAACAATTATTGCAGGAATTCAAGAAATAATATTTGACTAGGAATATGAGTGAAGCAATTAATATAATAATTCATTCATGATTTAAAACGATTTATGATTTTTAAGTAATTATGCAAACAATTAATTTGACGACATATAGACACTCGCTACCTCGCCTATACGTCGTTCACATGCATTTCATATAACAAATAATTTAAAGGTTCTATTCCCTCAAGTCAAGGTTAATCACGACACTTACCTCGCTTTGCAAATTTTCAATCAATTACTCGACCACAACTTTTCCTTTTGAATTTATCTCCAAAAGCGTCAAATCTATTCCCAAATAATTCGATATACTCAATACAAATCCTAGGAATTAATTCCATATGAATTTACTAATTTTCCGGATAAAAATTCAAAATTCATTTTAAATATTGACAGTGGGGCCCACATATCAAATATCGAAAAAAACTTACCAAATCCGAACACTGATTCCGAGACGAGTCCAACCATACAAAAATTATCAAGTTCCGATGTCAAATGGACCTTCAAATCTTAAATTTTTGTTTTTGGAAGATTTTGTGAAAATCTGATATTTCTCCCAAAATTTCACGGATTCATGATATAAATGAGTATGGAATCATGAAATATAATCAATATAGGATAAGGAACACTTACCCCAATATTTTTTCGTGAAAATCGCCCAAGAATCGCCTTACCCGAGCTCAAAAATGGAAAATGGTTGAAAATGGGACGAATCCCATTTTCTAGAACTTAAGTACTCTTTCTCGAATTTTTACCCTTAGCGAACGCGATAAGTGCCTCGCGTTCGCGAAGCACAATTTGTGCTGTGAAAATTTTACTCTTCGCGAACGTGAGGGCTACCTCGAGAACGCGATGCTTGCCTGGCTTGGCCTTCGCGAATGCGAGATGCCCTTCGCGAACGCGAAGGCAAATTTTCCTGGCCAGCCTCTTTCCCTTTGCGAACGCGAGGCTTCAATCGCGAACGCGAAGCTTTGCACCTTGACCCTTCGTGAACGCGTTCCCTCTGTCGCGAACGCAAAGCACAAAACGTGCTATCCGAATTTTCTCTTCGCATTCGCGAGAGTACCTTCGTGAGCGCGAGGACGAACACACCGGAAGCCTGAAGTTTGCAGAAACCAGATTTTTCCAAGTTCGAAATCATCCCGTAGCCTATCTGAAACTCACCCGAGCCCTCGAGGCTCCAAACCAAACATGCACCCAAGTCCTAAAATATCATACAAACTTGCTCACACGATATAATCGCCAAAATAACACCTAGAACTACGAATCAGACACCAAATCAAAGGGAATTTTCAAGAAAACTTTAAAACTTATATTTTCATAACCAGACGTCCGAATCACGTCAAATCAACTCCGTTTCTCGCCAAATTCGGCAGACAAGTCATAAATATTATAGTGGACCTATACCGGACTCCGAAACCAAAATACAAACCCGGCGTTAATAAATCCAACATCAATAAATTCTTAAAAATCATTAAGCTTTCAAACTTTTAATGTTTCGTCAAAAATAGATATCTCGGGCTAGGGACCTCGGAATTCGATTCTGGGCATACGCCCAAGTCCCAAATCATGATGCGGATCTACTGGAACTGTCAAAATACTGATCTAAGTCCGTTTGCTCAAAATGTTAACCAAAGTCAACTCAGTTGAGTTTTAAAGCTCTATTTCATATTTTAATCCATTTTTCACATAAAAGCTTTCCGAAAAATTTTACGGACTGTGCACGCAAGTCGAGGAGTGATAAAATAGTACTTTTTGAGGTCTTAGAACATAGAATTAATTACTAAATTTAAATATGACATTTTGGGTCATCACATCGACGAACATTTTATATCGGTTCCAACCTCCTTATTTTTCATAAAGACATAACATATAGATCTCTGGCATGCTTTGCACATGTGATCTTTTAGTGTTATGTCATATGATCTTCTAGATCACTTGCCTACTTATTATGATCATTTTGATCATTTGCTCATCTTCTTTATCAAGAATTTTATTTGAAACTGATTTGTCTATACGCTTTAAGCGTACCATAGACTTTGTCCTTCTAGGACTTATTCTAATAGGAGAATTTGTAGTGAGAATATAGTTACTTTCTTTAGGTCAACAAATGTGTATAGCATGCTTTTCAATATACTGTAGATGAATTATATTTTTATGAACTTCAAGTTCATATTATCTTATTCGAGGATCTAGATGTACAAATGATAATTCATTCCACGTAACTTTTTCTCAACTGTTTATCATGTATCCCCCTCATGTTAGAAAAACTAACTTGCTTCCTCAACTTTGGAAACTCACCTTTGTGCGTTATAATGTTAATCAAAATATACATCGCACATCAATAATAATAAGATGAAATTATTTGATTCCTGACTCTGAACCACTTGTAAGGGGAGAATGTAATATACTTTCATATATAACATATATCAAACTGATATAGATAACTTTGTTCTCATAAGCAACAATTTATCTATTAAGTGGAGGCATTTAATAAATTATTTTGCTAAATTAACTCTGATGTAAACCAACTTATCAAGATGAACTATCTTGAATAGTAAATTTGGAAATTATTCTCTAAAGTAAATTATTGAGCAAGTTACCTCATCTCGCAAACACTAGGTTGCAGGTTAATAATAATCGCACATATAACCATCTCACAGATGCATCTTATGTGGTATACATGGCAGGTGAATGAGCCCATGTTCACCTTTGATATTTCCAGTAATCATGAGATTCAATCCCAATTTTAGTTGGTCTATTAATGAATGAGAACAAGCAACATAAGAGAATTCGTAAAGAACTTTCTATTTCTTTAATATTTTACTCATGTGAATTCTCTTTTATTTTTGCACATCATACTTACATTGATATGGCCAAACCAATTATTCTACTGGATAAATTATCAATATTGATAAACTTTAGGTTTACACCATGACATGTGTAATTATCAATAAACTCCAAGTTTATAATGATATGTGCTTTTATATCAATAAACTTCTACTTTATTGTGATATTATTTTATTTGTGTAGTACAAACTGGAGAATAAAGCGGGCAGCTTTTCATATAAATACAAAGTTGTAGTAATACAAGATATTAAATCTTTCCTTTATTGATAGTCTCAATATAACGAACCGTTTTCGCTAATACTTTAGAAACTCAATAAGTTTCTTTGAGACTTACTGCGACAAAATACCTTATTGATAATCAATTTTATTTCTCCAAAATAGTATAATTGGCTCTTCTGTAGCTCTCAATTAATTTTATACTACCACATATTCATCAACATCCATATGGTGAATATCTCTTTTAAAGAGAAAGTTATTGTAACGACCCGACCGGTCGTTTCGAGCATTTGCACTTTGCTTGGTAGTTTAAGGGCATGAGTAGCTCCGTATAATGTATTATGACTTGTGTGAATCGTCGGTTTTGGTTTTCAGGTTATTCTGAATCGATTTGGAAGAATGAATTTCATGATTGAAACTTTAAGTTGGAAAAGGTGATTGAGTTTGACTTTTGTGATTTGACCTCGGAACGAATATTTGATGGTTCTGTTAGGTCCAGATGGTCATTTTGAACTCGGGCGTATGTCCGGATTTACATTTAAATATTTCTAGAAGAATTCGGCACTAACTGGCGAAAATTGGAAATTTGAAGGATTGAAAAGTTCATAAGTTTGATCGAGAGTTGACTTTGTGGATATCGAATTCGGATTATGGTTCTGGGAATTGGAATAACTTCGTTCTATCATTTGGTACCTGTGTGCAAAATTTGAGTTCATTCCGAGTTGATTGGATATGTTTCGGAGCGAGTTTTGGAAGTTGAGACTTCTAAGTTTATTACTTTTGATTTGAGGTGCAATTCGTCGTTTCGATATTGTTATGCTTGATTTGAGGCCTCTAATAGGTCTGTGTTATGTCATAGAACCTGTTGGTATATTCGGACGGGGTCCCGAGGGGCTCGGGTGAGTTTCGGACGAGGTTCAAACCATTTCGTCGCATGTTGCAATTGGCTAAGGCTACTGGTTCTGGTGTGGCCGCACCTACAGTCAATTGGTCACAAATGCGGGATTTTCCTTCACATAAGCAAAAAGGGCAGCTGGGCGTGAAGGTCGTAGAAGCGGGATTTGTTCCGCACCCGCGACATCGCAGAAGCGGAGGGTTAGGTCGCAGAAGCGTGATTCGTCGCAGCAGCGGAAGCAGTGGTCGCACATGTGTGTGCGCAGAAGCAGAATTTGTTCCACAGATGCAAGAGATGAATTCCAGGGATTATCCGCAGAAGCGCATGTTTGGTCGCACAAGCGACGCCACAAAAGCGGCCCTTTGTTCGCAAAAGCGAAAATCGCTAGGCAAAATCTATATTTTCGAGGGTTGGTTGTTTTATTCTCATTTTATTTGCAGGAAAGTGTTTTATACTCGATTTTGATTATATTTCATGATTCTATATTCGTTTTTGGTAATTGGATTATGAATTTTAAAGAGAAATTGGGGGGTTTTAGCCTAAAGTTTTATAGAGTGAGTTTTTGAGTTTTGAGCATTGATTTGGAGTCGGATTTGGGTGAAACTAGTATGGTTGGACTCGAAGTCGAATGGTTCATCAGATTTTATAAGTTTCGTCGAGTTTCGAGGCGTGGTCCCGGGTTGGACTATTGGGTTGATTTTGGGATTTTGATTAAAGATTCGACCTTTATCGACTAGGTTTGTTTCCTTTGGCATTAATTGATGTATTTGAGTTGCTTTTGGCTAGTTTCGAGCCGTTCGGAGGTCAGTATGTGCAGGATGGCATTTTTGGAGCATCGCTTGGCTTGCTCGGTATTGTATTTGGCTTGTTCGAGGTAAGTAACACTTATAAACTTGGTGCTGAGGGTATGAACCCCTGAATATACATGTTATGTGCTTAGCGCTAAGGTGACACAAATGCTAGGTGATGGGCGTGTGGGCGTGCACCGCGTGAATTATGACTCGGTTGATTCTATGATACTGTGTAGTTACTTAATCTTGTTTCTATCCATGAAATTTCCACGTGTTAGAGAAATTGAGCAGTGAATCATATTAGAAATCATATTTAGGCTATATGCTTATTCTGTTGGTACCTACTAAGGTCATCTCTGTTGTTGAGTTATCTGCTTAAATTGCATCTACTTACTCAGTCATGTACATTCATTTACATATCATATCTTAGTCTTTGTTATCATTCGTTGTCACACCATATTGTTGTCATTATTTGGGCTGATTGGCATGAGATTTTGAGCCCGAGAGACTGGAGAGATTGATGACTGAGTTGGGGCCTGAGGGCCGGATTGTGAGTGATATTGATGGGATCGAGCTACACGCAGCAGGTATTATATATATATATATATATGGATTGGGTTACATGCTGCAACAAGCCTTATGTCTATATGTGGATCGAGTTGTGCGTCGTAACAGGCCTTAGGGCTATATATGGATCGGGTCACACTCCGCAGTAGGTTATATTAGCGCTTGGGCAGGATCCGTCCCTCCAGAGTCTGCACACCCATAGTGAGCGCAGGTTCTATTGATTCATGATGGGATCGGGTTGTGCGCTGCAGCAGGTACCATACAGTGCTGAGTGACCGAGTGGGTTGAGTGATTGAGCGTGATAAGTGGGAGTGTGAGACAGTGAGATTGAGTACTCTGAGAGTGTGGGCACATGAGTTCATCACTGTGGTACATTTCATTGACATGTATACTTGGCACACATGCATAGAGATGCATTCTCTCATGTTACACGGTTTTGTGACATTTATGACATTCACATGAACATTGACATGTAGGCATTAAGATGTACTTTCCTCATGCCATATGATAATGAGACTTCTTAACTGTTGTTGAAAGTTTTTGGAAAAAATTATAGTTTTCAAACTTACTCATATTTTTGGTGTTTTTGATGAAAGATTTGAGATTTACTGTTATACTTAAAAAGCATGCCTATTTTTCGTAACTGTGAACGAGCTGAGCTATTTCTTGTACCATCTTTATTATTTTGTTATGAACTGCTGCTGGTTATTGGAGTTAGACTTTGACCCTTGTCCCAGCTCGTCACTACTTTCAACCTAAGGTTAGGTTTGCTACTTATTGAGTACATGAGGTCGGTTGTACTCATACTACACTTCTGCACCTTGCGTGCATACGTTGGATGCTGATGTAGCTACATACGACAGGAGATGGATCTGAAGATGTACCTGCATTCCGGTCATAGCTGCCTCTTGATCTTGGTAGCTTTAGAATTTTAATCTGTTTATGTATATTTCAAACATATAGTGTATTTTATTTTAAACCAGCTTTGTAAACTCTATATCTTAGAAGCTCATGATTTGTACTACCAGTCCTTGGGGAGTTGTATAAATTCAGTTATCTCATCTTTGACTCACATCAGTATCATTATATTGTGGTTTATAGTTAATTGGCTTACCTAGCGGGTGGGGTTAGGTGCCATCACGACGGTTTGGGTTTTAGGTCGTGACAGTTATACCATTATGGTCATGGTCAAAATTATATGCAAGATATGTTTCTTACATTACTATTGTCCTTTAATAATCACATTACCAAAATATTTTGGCGAACAATAGGTACGTGACCAATGACCATTCATGCCATAATAATGACACAATTTTTTTATTTCATCTCAAACCTCCTTCTAGAGGTGAGCATGGTATATTCACTACCACTAACGCGTTCATATTCTTCTAATAATGAATATGTATTCATAAATCACATGTTGTCACATTTACATCATGAATGGACTATAATCATCTATATGTGCTTTACAAAATCCCATGTCAAATTGATGACAAACATTACTTTCACAGGGTGAAGGATTATTTTGAGAATCCTTATTATTCTCATTACCACAATGATGACTATTATAATTTCGTCTATTGTCATGTCGACATCCATTGATACCTTCACTGTAATAATTTTGTCTTCTTTCAGACTTATTACATATTGCTACCACATTCTCTTAAGGGAATGAGAATGAAGCAAATTCAATAGGACGAGTTTCCACTTCTTGTGCTCATAATCATACATGAATTTGATCATGGCAAGATATAGAAATTTTACCACTTCGGGTAGTTATAATTTCTCACAAACTCTATTAGAGTTATAATCAAAATTTATTATCTTTGCTTGTATTTAAAATTAAATTATAGAATTTCAAGAATTTAAAAGAGAACAATAAGGTAAAATACTTACCTTAAATCCAGAATTTATTCCTGAAGGAAGTTCATGGATCAATTGACAATCATTATGCTCAATATTATGTAGAAGTTGAGCATCATGCACGTATCCCAAAGCCTAGCGACCAAAGCAGATGTCTCTACTCAATTAGTTACAGTCTCATGATGATAACATATTATAAAACAATAAAAAAGAAGAAGAGTATTGCAGAGGAAAGTAGAGAGAAATAATTCTTATTGATTTGGGATGAATTACAATGGAATAGAACCCCTCTATTTATAGGGAAAAAGTGACTTAGCCAAAAGTAACAAACCCTAAAACCTCTCAAAAATATAGACATTTACCTTAAATACAATTCTATTTATAACAATTATTATTTTATTTAAATTTCCTTTTAAGAAAATCTTACTACGAGTCTACGATTTATAAATTATATTTATTTAACTACTAGTTTCAGTGTACGTGCGTTGCATGTGCTATATAAGCTTATTAATAAAAAAATTATATATCATAAGAATGAATTTTATAATAGCAATTAACGTCAAATAAATGTGGCATTTATTTAAATGGAATGGAAATGAGTGTTAACATGTATTCAAAATAATTATATAATTTATAATTCACATTGAAAAAACTAACTATCCTTCAAATCACATAATTTACAGTATTTTCATAAGTAAGTTAAAGTTTCTTGAAAAGTCTTTTCAATATGCAGTCCACAATATCTTTGCTTAATTACTGTTTGGTCAAAGAGCTTTCTCCAATCAGCTAAACTGAACAAAGCACTAAGAAACAAAATTTACAAATTCAAAATTTGATGTGAAATTTGAAATAAAGTACCACCTTGTCTGAGACCAAGATAGATAATCATGATATTTAAAAAAAGGCAATTTTATCTCACTTCTTATCAATTCCGATTGAACCCGCAGCAAAACGGTCGTTGCTTTCGTGGGATGCTCGTTTTCGATAAGGAATTGGAGAATCAAAAACAACTTATTTTTGAGAATCGGGCGAGATGATATGTTGAAATAATATAAAATAAATAATATGTTAAAATTGAACAAAATTAAATAATTAAATATAAAGATAAAGAGATTTATTTTTATGAGATAAACAAATTATTTACATGAGGGAGAGCTTTCTCCAATCAGGTAAACCGAACAAAGTACTAAGAAAAATTTTTAACTTTTGAATTCAAAATCTGATGTGAATTTTGAAATAAAGTACCACATTGTCTAAGACCGAGATAAATAGTCATAACGTTTAAAAAAATGAGGCAATCTTGCCTCCATTTTTTTTATTCCCCTCTCCCTTTTTATTTCCCTTTCATCCCCCTTTGTTTGAGCCATTGCTCATTTGGTGACTCGAACCACGACCTTGAGGTTATAGGTGAGAAGTGCTGACCATCTGAGCAACCCCCTTTTGTCGGCAATCTTACTTCACTTCTTATCAATTCCGATTGAACCCTTAAGAAGCGACCGTTGCTTTTATGGAATGCTCGTCTTCAAATAGAACTGGCTAATCAAAACCATCTTTTTTTGGGGGGAATTGAGCGCAATGATATGTTGAGATAATATAAAATAAATAATATGTTACAAGTGAACAAAAATTAAAAAATTAAATAGAAATAAAGAGAGAATTATTTTTATTAGATAAAAAAATTATTTATGTCACGACCCAAAATCCAACTAGCCGTGATGGCACCTAACCTCACCCGCTAGGTAAACCAAATAACAACAATCCGATTCAATTAATGTTTAACTGACTCTAATACACTCCCCAAGGACTGGTAGTACAAGTCATGAGCTTCTAAGATTCAGAATTTACAAAGCTGGTATGAAATAAAATACATCATCTGTTTGAAAATACATGAACATATTTTTAAATCTAAACCTACCAAGATCAAGAGGCAGCTATGACCGGAACGCATGTACATCTCCAATGCTAGCTCCCGCCATACACATCAACATCAGCATCCAAAATCTGCACGCAAGGTACAGAAGTGTAGTATGAGTACAATCGACCCCATGTACTCAATAAATAACAAACTTAACCTTAGGTTAAAAGTAGTGACGAGCTTGTACATTGGTCACAGTACACACCAATAACCAATAACATCTCATACAAATACAATTTAAAGCAGCACGAGTAATAACTCAATAATAAAATGCTCAGCTCGTATACAATTTCGAAAAATAAATATTTTCTTTTTAAGTATAACCGTAAAACTCAAATCTTTTGCCGAAAATCACCGAAAATATGAGTAAGTCTAAAATCTGTGATTCTTCTTAAAAACTTTAACGAAGGATAAGAAATCTCATTATCAGATGGCATGAGGAAAACTACTTCTCTATGCCTACATATCAAGTATGCATGTCTAATGCAATGCAGCACAATGATGAACTCATATACTCACACTCTCAGAGTACTCAATCTCACTGTCTCGCATTTCCACTCATCACGCTCAATATTCCGCACACTCAGTCGCTCGGCACTGTACAAGGCAGATCCAGCCCAAATATAAACAACATTTGCACACAGTCACTCAGTACTGTATATGGCCAATCCAGCCCATGTAAGATCCATCCCATATATATATATATATATATATATATATAAATGATAACTAAACATTCAGTCATTCAGTACTGTACATGGCCAATCCAGCCTAGGGGACTCCATCCTAAATATAAATAAATAAATAAGGCAACTCCATACCCTGGAAAGTCCATCCCAAATATAAATAAATAAGTAAGGCAACTCCATGCCCTCGGAAGTCCATCCCAAACATAAATAAATAAGTAAGACAACTCCATGCCCTGGGAAGTCCATCCCAAACATAAATAAATAAGGCAACTCTATGCCCTGGGAAATCCATCCCAAATATAAT
>AWOL01S0016143.1:15150-33512 GCA_000715115.1 Nicotiana otophora | reverse complement strand
GGGAGGGGGGAGGGGCAGACTCCAGAGGGTCTCCTTCAGCCCAAGCGCTATAATAAGCCAATCTGGCCTGCTGCGGCGTGCAGCCTGATCCCATAATAATAAAGCCTATAAGGCGTGCAACTCGATCCATATAATAATAAAATATATAAAGCCAATATGGCCTACTACGGCGTGCAACCCAATCCCATAATTATCCTCACAATCAGGCCATCGGCCTCACTGAGTCATCAATCTCTCAAATCTCTCGGGCTCATAATGTCATGAAACTAGCCCAAAATGATGATATGATATATCAATAAATAACAGCGGAAAATGAGATATGATATGCAATGAATGTATATGACTGAGTACGAAATTATAATTTAAACAAATAATTCAATAGCAACATGACCTCTGTGGGTCTCAATAATATCGGCATATAGCCTCAACATGATTTTTAACATGATTCTCAACTCGATTTCCTTAACACATGAAAGTACATGGACAATGCCAAGATTATTTGACTACACAATTTCACGGAATCAATTACGTCACAGTTTCTATGGTACACGCCCACACGCCCGTCACCTAGCATGTGTGTCACCCCCAAACAAATCATATAACACGTATTTTCGGGGTTTATACCCTCAGCTCCAAGTTTAGAAGAGTTACTTACTTCAAACCATGCAATTCTCTATTCCAATATGCCCTTGCCTCGCGAATCGGCCTCCGAATACCTTGTATCTAGTCACAAATAATTCGATACAATCAACACGAGGTGTAGGAATCAATTCCATATGGAAATGCTAAATTTTCCAATAAAAATCCGAAATTCAACTCAAAAATCAACAGTGGTGCCCTCGTCTTAGAACCTGATGAAACTCACAAAATTCGATAACCCATTCAATTACGAGTCCAACCATACTAATTTCATTCAAATCCGACTCCGAATCGGTGTTCAAAGTTCAAAAATTCATTTTATGGGATTATAGGAATATCCTCCGATTTCTCTTGAAAAATCAATAATCTAATGCCGAAAACCAAGATTAATTCATGAAATATAATCACAAAGGAGTCAAGAACACAACTTACCCCAAGTTGTGTGGTAACATTTGCCTCTGAAAATTGCCCAAACCGAGCTCCCCAACTCTATTTTGTCAAAAATGATGAAATCCCCCGTTTATAGGGATTTAATGCTTGGAGCACCACATGTAGCGTGGGGCACTGCATGTGGAGCTGTTTCCAGAATATCAAAAAAATCCCAGCGCCAGGGCTAGCGCCCCACGCACCCTGGGCGCTGGAGATGGGAAATCTTTTCTATTTCGCCCGGAAATGGGCATAACTCTCTCATACGACGTCCGAATTCGATGATTCTTTTTGATATGACTCCGTAATTTCAATACGGATCTAACGCTTCAATAAACACTGAATTTGGATCCATTTGATTAATGTGATACCACTTATGCTTGAAGAAACGACGTTGAAACATTCTAGAAATATTCAAATTAAATTTCGTTAGCCATCCGAAATCCACCCGAGGCCTTCGGGACCTCGACCAAATATACCAACAAGTCCTAAAATATAATACGAACTTAATCGATGCCTCAAATCACATCAAACAACACTAAATACATGAATCACACCCCAATTCAAGCTTAAATGAAACGATCGAATTCCAACTTCTACATTTAATGCGGAAACCTATCAAATCAAGTCAGATTCACTTCACATTTTGCACACAAGTCATAAATGACATAACAGACCTATTCAAATTTCTAAAATTGGATTCCAACCCCGATATCAAAAAGTCAACCCCCGGTCAAACTTCCAAACCTTCCATTTCCAACTTTTGCCATTTCAAGCCAAAATCAACTATGGACTTCCAAATAAATA
Organism: Nicotiana otophora; assembly: GCA_000715115.1. NCBI lineage: Eukaryota > Viridiplantae > Streptophyta > Magnoliopsida > Solanales > Solanaceae > Nicotiana > Nicotiana otophora. The sequence continues at coordinate 31,640 of AWOL01S0016143.1, read as the reverse complement.
TCCGGACATACTCCTAAGTCCAAAATTACTATACGGAGCTATTGGAACTATCAAAACTCCATTTCGGAGTCATTTTCATAAAAGTCAAACTTCGTTCAACTCGTTTCATTTAAGCTTCTAAACAAGGATTGTTCTTTCAATTTAATCCCGAATCATTCGAAAACCAAAGCCGACAATTCACACTGGTCATAATACATCATATGATGCTACTCAAGACTTCAAATAGTTGAACTGGATATAAATGCTCAAAATGACTGGTTGGATCGTTACATTCTCCCTCACTTATAGGTTCGTCCTCGAACGTGCCAAGAGTTGTTCCTAAGCATTCAAATCACTGTTCCACCTTACCACGCACATACCCGGGTGTAAAGACCCGACCGGTCATTTTGAACATCACAACCTCGTTCCTCTATCTGCTGCTCAATTTATGCCTTACAGTTGATTTATAATTTATCGGGTTAGTTGGTTCGGGTCCTGAGGGAATTCAGAGTGAGCCGAGACACTTAGTCTCTAAAGTAGAAGCTTAAGTTGGAAAAATCAACCGAATGTTGACTTATGTATAAACGATCTTGGATTTAAATTTTGATGGTTCCGTTAGCTCCGTTAGATGATTTTGGACTTAGGAGCACGCCCAGAATATGATTTGGAGTTCCGTAGTGGAAATAGGTTCGAATTGGCGGAAGTTGGAAATTTGGCGATTTCGGTCGGCAGGGGAAAATGTGATATCTGGGTCGGAATGGGTTTCCGGAAATTGGACTAGGTTCGTGGTGTCATTTGTAGCGTGTGTGTAAAATTTGAGGTCATTCAGACGTGGTCTGGTAGGTTTCGGCGTTGTTTGTGGAATTCGGAAGTTTAGAAGTCCTTAGTCTTGAATCCGAGGGTAATTTGGTATTTTGATATGGTTTTGAGTGTTTCGAAGGTTCGACTAATTTTGTATGTTGTTATATGACTTGTTGGTATGTTTGGTTGAGGTCCCGAGGGGCTCGGGGTGAGTACGGGTGGTTAACGAATTGTTTGAAGTTGGAAAAATACAGCTGAAGCTGCTGCTACTGGTATTTCCGCACCTGCGGAGGGGGAGAAGCAGGTGCAAGGTTACAGGCGCACATGGGAGTTTTCAGGTGCGGATAGTGTTGAGGTAGGCTGGGTCTGCAGGTGCGTAGGAGAGGTCACATCTGCGAGTCCGCAGATACGGATAGGTGCTCGCAGAAGCAGAAGTGAGGAGGTCAGGCAGTGGCCGCATGTGCGAGGTCTTTTCCGCACCTGCATGGTCGCAGATGCGGATATGGAGCGCATGTGTAAAGTTGGGGGTTTTAATGATTTTCCACAGGTGCGGAGGTTCTTGTGCAGATGCGGCACCGCAAGTGCGCATATTTAGCCGCAGGTGCGAAAGACCTGGCCAGAAAATATAAATAGAACACTTCGCGAATTTTGGTTCATTTCCACCATTTTCAAGTCGGATTTTGGAGCTTCTGGAGTGACATTTGAAGGGAGATTCAAAGGTTATCAGTGAGGTAAGTTGCTTGGGCTCTAATACATCTATCTATGGTATTGTCCCATTGTATTATCATCTAATTAATAGAATTTAGGGGTGAAAATAGGGCTTAAGGCTCGGGATTTTGGAGAGTTTAATTTAAGGATTTGAGGGACCAAATGATGTCGGATTTTGATAAATTTCATATGTATGGATTCCTGAGTGAATGGACTTTTGGGTTTTGTGAATTTTGTCGGATTTCGAGATGTGGGCCCGGGGGCTGGGGCCGGGTTTGAGTGAATTTCGGGATTTGGCCTATAAATTGGTATTTTCCTTGTGGGATTCATTCCTTTAGCTCATATTGATCGTATTTTATTGCTCGTTGCTAGATTCGGGTCATTTGGAGGCCGGTTTGAGAGGAAAGGGAATTTCAGAGTAGGAGTTCTACGCGGTTGAGGTAAGTAACAATTTTAAATCTGGTCCCGAGGGTATGAAACCCTGAATTTTGTGCCATGTGATTATTTTGGAGGTGACGCACATGCTAGGTGACGGGCGTGTAGGCGTGCACCGAGGGGATTACGACTTGGTTCGTCCCGTGAAAACTATAAAGTTGAATAACTTGTTGATAGCTATGTGCTCTCTATGTGTTGTAGAAATTTGACTAGAAGTCATGTTTAGGCTATATGTTGGTACCCACAGAGGTCGTGTACATATTGAACTATCTGCTTAATTATTGTTTGCACTCAATCACAATTTACTTGTTATTTTATCTCGGTATCTATTGTTCATTATTGATGCATCATATTATTGTTGTTTGGGCTGATATTTTTGAGAGCCCGAGAGACTGGAGAGATTTATCACTGAGCAAGGCCAAGGGCCTGAATGTGAGATATATTATTATAGCACATGAGTTGTCCGTGCAGCATGTGTGTTGTCTGTGCGGATCCTTATGTTAATACTATGGCACGTGAGTTGTCCGTGCGAATCCAGATATGTTTTTCGTGCAACACGTGAGTTGTCCGTGCTTATAGCGCTTGGGCTGTAGGAGCCCCTCATGAGTTTGAACACCTCTAGTGAGCGTGGGTACCCATTGAGTGTGAGTGTTGAGGGCTAAGAGCCTAGTGATTGAGCTGTTGTGACGAGTTGAGTGACTGTTGCCTGATAGGCTGAACTTGCTTTCATTTGGTGTTGCACTTAGTTGCTATCTATCATTGTTGTAAAATTCTCTGAAAGATTTTATATCCAGATTACATAAACTTGAACTGTATATTGATTTGACTTAAACTTCTTGATTTGAAAGCATGTCTATTCTCTATTGGAATTATTGAAAATGAACTATAACTGTGTAGCTCGTCATTATCTTCAGTTCCTTAGTTATTATTATTACTTGCTGAGTTGGTTGTACTCATGCTATACCCTGCACTTCATGTGCAGATCCAGGTGTGTTTGATCACGGAGGTCGTTGAGTTCGGGCGCGATCGAGTACCGGAGACTACGAGATAGCTACCGGCATCCACAAGACCTTGTCTCTCCTTCTATTATTTCTGTCTTGTATTGATACTTAGACGCTGGTTGTATTAGTTTGTTTGTCTAGATGCTCATGACTTAGTGATACCCCGATGTTTGGGGCTAGTTTCCGCATTTTGATTCTATATTGAGTTCAACTTTGGTTTTTATGAAACATTTCTGCTATGAAAAAGTTTTAAACTACCTTTTCCATTGAGTTACTTGAATATTTTGGGAACGTCGGCTTGCCTAGTACCATCGATAGGAGCCATCACGACATGTTAGGTTTTGGGTCGTGACAAGTTGGTATCAGAGCTCTAGGTTATGATGAGTATGATGTAACTGCAGGATGTGTTAAGATAATTTGAATGGGACGAGAAATATTTCCTTGAAATGTAAAGGAAGGCCATTGGGTGCTTGAGTTTATTTTGATGTGATTCATGGTCTCGAGTGTGAATGTTTGAAGGATCTTTCACGTTGTTAAATTTTGGGACAAATTAAATCCTCATGTCTTGTTAATGAGTTTGGATTCAAGAAGAGTAAGTGATTGTGTAGTAATTGTGGTTGCAAATGGGTATTTCTGATATTGAATGCTCGAGAAACATGACATTCGAAGAGACTTAGAGTCGGTAATATTTTATTGGTTCAGGTGCGACAGAGATGCATTTTGATTTGATGCAACATTTGAGCAGCAAAGTATGAGGGAAGACATGACGGGAAGTGTTTCGCGGTGGTTGAAGTACTAGCAAGTCAAGTAGGAGAAGTAGAGGTTGAGAAGTCGCTTAAAGAAGATGTTTAACCGAAGTAACAGTGGCTTATTAGCATATGGATTCTATGGTAGGGTAGTCGCGTGCCTTGAGGAAGTGTAAAACTATTTGGAATCGTGATAGAATGTGATTTGGCCTACAGACTTTATTTGGAGTGATGGTTACTGTACGAAGAAAGATTAAATATGGCAGAAATGATTTTGTTTGAAATGAAGAGGGATGTGAAGATCTGATTATCGGTTCAGGCGAATAATGACTTGAGTTCGGAAGGTATTGTTAAACTTTCAGTTGATGTCAATAGGGAAAGTGCAGACTTAGATAAATGGTGGGCGAGCATGAGCTCAAGAGAATTTACTGATTACGTGGTTGTTGCACCCAGTGCAGCGTCGTTGGAAGATGTCGGTAAGGAATTCCACGTGTGGGTTATCTCATGCGAGCAGTTAGCGGTGGCTTGATGTTAATGAAGCTTTTGCGAGGAATATTACTTGCTACCCGGTTAGAGATTGAATGTGTGACTGTGGATGGTGATTCGGAATGTTCATGAAAAGCTTAACAAAAGACTTCGAGAAGTCTGGCGGGTTAACGGTGCGAGATCTTAGTAATTAAGAAGGAGAAATCCTTGCGAGTTCTAATTTTATATAATTGCAGCTTAAAGCTAAGTGGGGGAGCCTGCTATTGACAATTTGATTTCATGGGTATGTGTTAAATTTTAGTTTTGGTACGAGGCATACTTGTGGATTAGTTATGACTTGTAGAGGTTGAGATCGAAGATGACTCGAGTAAAGAAATTCCTGGTTACGGGTTATATTGCACTTATGAGTATATGAAAATCATGGGATGACTGAGTTGTTAATTATGAATGATATAGTGCGCTCGGAGTATGAATTTCATAGGTGGTATTAAAGTAGAGTTACTTCTTTGAGTGTTTTTGTGCTAATGGGGCACGTGTTTGTTGGCCATTTGGGCGGTGTAATTTGGATTGAGCAAAGTGGGTGACTCTCGAGAAAATTCCAATAGGTTCGAGGTTTACATATAGCAATTGAGAATTCCTCCGGACTTGTGTATGGATAAATCTGAGATTTGCATTTGATGGTGCTTGGACTTGTGGAAATTCTGTATGACTATGGATTCTACATTTTAGTATAAGGAAGGTAAAAATAACAATTTCAAATTCACATAAGGTATTCTCAGAGTGAGGGTTACAATTGTGTTATTTTTGAAGGTGCTTAAGAAGAATACAATTGCTTATGGGTCGTAGGGCATCGTTGTTCTATGCTAGGTTTGCGAGGTGAGCTGTGGCTAAAGATCGTGGCGTTTTAGCAAGGAGAAGTATCAATCTGAAGACAAATTCAGAAGAAACTCGGAGAAAATAAGACAATAGGTTGGATTAATATGGTAATGGATATGATCGGTTCTTTGGGTGCTTATAATATGGGGGTTTTCTACAGGTGATTTATGGTAATACACCTGGGTTTGGCGATCTGCGTGGCTTGGTTGAGCTAGAGAGATTCAACTATGATGGCTTGATTATGTGCAAATGGATTCCAAAGCATTTTCGAGGATTTCTACCACGGTTTGAGATGGGAATTTTCCTACCGGCCTGAGGATCATGTTAAGTATTGTGATATTTTACCGGATAGAATCAAATGGAAGGCTTCTGGCTGATCGAATATGTATTCTACTTGTGACTCAGAATGATTATGAGGTTCTCATATTTTTCAAATGATGGCATGATATATGCGGTGTGTGGTGTGGGATTAAGGTTGGCGTGTGCAAGGTCACGATTTAGCTTTAAAAGGGAGGTCATAAATTCTTAGAGGGGATGAACAGTTTTCGATGTTTAGACAAATGCTATCACTACTTGGTATTGCATGAGTAGAGTATACATTTCAGAAGGCGCACTATGCTTTGAATTATGGATATTTCATAGGTATTGCGGCATTTTCCTAGTTGATCGACTGTTGATTTTTAGACGTTGCTATGTGGCATGAAAGAATGGGAGAAATATTCCTCGTGGGATGATCGTGTATGAGAGATGTGTTAGATATTCAGGTGGTGGAGATGGAATCAGAAATGGTGACTCGTGTGTTCTATGGATTTGGAGCAGATTATTTCATGGTTGCGGACTGTGAAGTCGTGGCCGAAGATAGCCACATAATGGTATGTATTATGACTTCGTCGTTGTGAATTTTTGGAGGGTTATTTATCTACTGTGGGTGACCAGAGTTGATTTAGGGGTCCATTGGTAGGCCCAATTAGGAGGTGTATTATACACCGAGTCGGATTGGTTGGCTCCATACTACTATTGTTGAAGAATGTGCCATTCGGTTGATGTTGAGCTTATTCGTGTTCTAAAATGATCGGTGAGTTACTCCTTTATGCTACGAGGAGTTGTGATTCATTGGTTATGTACACACATGGTGCGGTTCTATTGGGGGCCTTATGGCGGAGTTTGAGTGAGATGAGTATTTGGGTAGTGCATGATTGATTGCATAATGGCTATGTTCTTTCAGGTTTTGTGTGGCATTGTGTCATTTGCCTCTCCGTGGTTATTAGTTTTTAGCATAGTGGCTCGAGGTATATAATATGGACCGGCATTTGGATTGGGTCACGCGTTGCAGCGAAGTTATTTTAAGGTGTGAACCTTGTGTTAGAATCGTGCGATAGTTCTAAGGTATGTGATGTATTTTCAGCATTGCGTTGTGGCAATACTTGTTAATCTTGCGGGGCAGTTCTATCATTTGAGTCATTTTTCCATGATTGAGTACATTTGAATTATTGTGTATTGGCGCACTGATGGTACAGTTTGTGGCTCTGAGTCATATTGGTGTGGCATGTCTGTGGGATAGTTGTGTTTAATAATATAAGGTCATTGGACCCAGAATGAGTACTGTCAGGTTTGATTCCGTTATATTTGGGAAGACGACGTTGAAGTCAGCTTAGGAGAGGATTATGGTTCTGGTTAGTGCGAGAAAGCTCCATGGCTAGTTGATCTAATGAACGGTTATGAGTTTTGATTGTTCTTTCATCTTTGGCAGTGTACGAAGGTTTGGAATGAGGTCCTGTTGAATGCGTGATTTTATACTGGTACTTGGTTGGTTTTGAGTAGTTACTGTGATCATAAATGGTGTTACGAGTATGCGAGTTATGTAGTATGTTATTCGATTTTATTTGGGATTATGGTTATGGCTGAGGACAACTTGTTCAGGCTTATACAGTGTGTAGATGTGAGATTCGGGTCTTGAAAAGAATTCTGGAATTTAGAAATTTAGCTCCAAGGTTTTTGGGCTAAGGCTAAATTAATGATTTTCAGTTATGTTGTGTGGTCGGGACTATATAGAATAGGGTGACGTGAGATCACCCCCGAGTATGTGCGTGATAAGGTGGAATAGATATTTGAAGGTTAAGAACAACTCTTGGCACGTTCGAGGACGAACGTATGTTTAAATGGGGGAGAATATAACGGCCCGACCGATCGTTTTGAGTATCATAGCCCCGTTCCCCCATTGACTACTCAATTTATGCCTTAAATTAATTTTTGACTTATCGGGTTAGTTGGTTCGGGTCCGGAGGGAATTCAGAGTGAACTGAGATATTTAGTCTCTAAAGTATAAGCTTAAGTTGGAAACATCAACCGGATGTTGACTTATATGTAAATGATCTCGGATTTGAATTTTGATGGTTCAGTTAGCTCCGTTAGGTGGTTTTGGACTTAGGAGCGCATCCGGATTTGGAGGTCCGTAATGGAATTAGGCTTGAATTGGCGGAAGTTGGAAATTCGGTGATTTCGATCGGCAGTGGAAAATTTGATATCGGGGTCAGAATGGGTTTTCGAAAATTGGAGTAGGTTCGTGTTGTCATTTCTAGCATGTGTGTAAAATTTGAGGTCATTCGGATGTGGTTTGGTAGGTTTCGGCATCGTTTGTGGAATTCGGAAGTTTAGAAGTCCTTAGGCTTGAATCCGAGGGTAATTTGGTGTTTTGATGTTGTTTTGAGTGTTTCGAAGGTTTGACTAAGTTTGTATGTTGTTATATGACTTGTTGGTATGTTTGGTTGAGGTCCCGAGGGGCTCGGGGCGAGTCTGGGTGGTTAACAGATTGTTTGAAGTTGGAAAAATGCAGCTGAAGCTGCTGCTACTGGTATGTTCGCACCTGCGGAGGGGGAGCCATAGGTGCGAGGTCGCAGGTGCGCGTGAGAGTTCGCAGGTGCGGACAGTGTTGAGGTAGGCTGGGTCCACAAGTGCGTAGGAGAGGTCGCATCTACGAGTCCGCAGATGCGGATAGGTGCCCGCAGAAGCGGAAGTGAGAAGGTCAGGCAGTGGCCGCAGATGCGAGGCCTTTTCCGCACCTACGTGGTCGCAGATGCAGATATGGACCGCAGGTACGAAAGACCTGGGCAGAAACTATAAATAGAACACATCGCGAATTTTGATTCATTTCCACCATTTTCAAGTCGTATTTTGGAGCTTTTGGAGTGATTTATGAAGGGATATCAAGGGTGTTTAGTGAGGTAAGTTGCTTGGGTTCTAATACTCCTATCTATGGTATTTTCCCATTGTATTATCATCTAATTAGTGAAATTTAGGGGTGAAAATAGGGGGTTAGGGCTTGGGATTTTGGAGAGTTTAATTTATGGATTTGAGGGACCAAATGATGTCGGATTTTGATAAATTTTGTATGTATGGACTCGTGAGTGAATGGGATTTTGGGTTTTGTGACTTTTATCAGATTTCGAAACGTGGGCCCGGGGGCCGTGTTTGAGTGAATTTCTGGATTTGGCCTATAAATTGGTATTTTCCTTGTGGGATTCATTCCTTTAGCTCATATTGATCATATTTTATTGCTCGTTGCTAGATTCGGGTCAGTTAGAGGCCGGTTCAAGAGGAAAGGGCATTTCAGAGTAGGAGTTCTACGCGATTGAGGTAAGTAACAGTTTTAAATCTGGTCTGGAGGGTATGAAACCCCGGATTTTGTGTCATGTGATTATTTTGGAGGTGACGCACATGCTAGGTGACGGGCGTGTGGGCGTGCACCGAGGGGATTGTGACTTGGTCCGTCCCATGGAAACTATAAAGTAGAATAACTTGTTGATAGCTATGTGCTCTCTATGTGTTGTATAAATTTGACTAAAAATCATGTTTAGGCTATATGTTAGTACTGTTGGGACCCATTAGGGCTGGGCATATATCGGGTAACATCGATAGCCCGAACCGAAAATAACTTATTGGATTATCGGAATCGGGTTATTGGGTTAACGATTCAGTAATGGTTTAGAAAATTTTCACTATTGGGTTATCGGTTCGGTTTGCCAATTTCGTTAATGGGTTAACCGATAACCAAATAAAAATTAAAAAAATTACGACTTTACCCTTAAGTATATACATATATCTAGGGCTTCATTCTCTCATAACCTCTCTCAGCCGCAATCTTCAGTTCATTGTCTTAAAGTTTTCATCTTCTGAGACCTTACTCCTAGCGTAAGTCTTATACAGTAGGTTTCTATAACAAAATTCATCTTCATCTAGGGATTTTTGATTGTTAAAGATTCTTTATTTTGTGCTTATATTTTATGATTTTTATTTTCGTTTCTTAATTTTGTGAGCTCACGCTGTGCGGCATATACCTACTACCAGTTTCTCTTCGCACTTATCAATTCTCAATCGACAATCTTCATCGGTTTCGGGTATGTTTTTTATCCTCTTCAATCTTCATCGTTCTAAATTTTTTTATTTTTTCTCATTATTTTTTGGGTCATTATTTTTGGGTTTCTTAACTCAATTTTTAGGCTGTTTTGGATTTAATTCGAGATAAGTACAAAACAATTGAGAAAATTCTTATTTATTGGTGTTCGAACTTCTGAGTTTAATTCTTTTATATATGAGCATTTGGGTGTTTACTGACAGCTTTTAGAATTTGGTCATGTATTCTTTTACTGTTGATTCTTCTATTTCGTTTTTTAAGATTTTGTTGGCTCGCTGCTTCATTTCTTTTAAGTTCAAACTCACAGTGACACAAACACATGGCTGAAAATATCATAATTGATTAGGTGATTGGTGAAAAAGATCTTCTAATTCAAATACGATGACACAATCTCAATCAGTTCAGTTGACAGTAAGGAAGGAAAGAAAAAGAGGTCTCGTGCATGGGATCATTTTGACCAAATTATTGATTTTGAAGGAAATAAAAAGGGTGTCTGTAAACATTGCAAAAGAGAATATTTTGGTGACACAAAAGATAATGGTACGAAAGCAGTGCTTACTCATATGGCCAATTGTATGAAAGTACTAAATTTGTTGCTGACATTCCATTGCAATATGTGGAAGTAATGAATGGAATTCTGCTACTACTAATTGTTATCAATATATCATTATCATATGTTTTTGGCTAATTCAAGTTAGTTCCGCTAAGCTTATCCTATGGTTGTGGTTGTTTGTTGTTCCACTCCTAATTAGCTAGCTACATTTTGACATCTTATGTCTAAAGGACAAAGGCAGTAAGAAAATCTTCATCAGTTGTGAGCTTCAGAAGAAGTTTTGATCTAATTAGCTACATTTTGACATCTTATATCTAAAGGACTAAAACAGTAAGAAAATCTTCAGTTGCGACTTACGAGCTTCTGAAGAAGTTTTGATCTAGATTGAGTTATTTTATCGGGTAAACCGATAACCGAACCGATAATGGTTGATAACCGATTAACTGATAACCGATAACCGATTTCTTATTGGTTCGGTTATCGGTTTTGCATATTGATAAACTGATAACCGATATGTAAAATCGATAATATTCATAATTGAACCGAACCGACTGATGCCCACCCCTAGGACCCACATAGTCGTGTACATGTTTAACTATCTGCTTAATTGTTGTTTGCACCCAGTTACAATTTATTTGTTATTTTATCTTAGTCTCTATTGTTCATTATTGATGCATCACATTATTGTTATTTGGGCTGATATTTCTAAGAGCCCGAGAAACTGGAGAGATTCATGATTGAGCAAGGCCGAGGGCCTGAATGTGAGATATACTATTATAGCACGTGAGTTGTCCGTGCAACACGTGAGTTGTCCATGCGGATCCTTATGTTTAAACTATGACACGTGAGTTGTCCGTGCGGATCCAGATATGATATTATAGCATGTGAGTTGTCCGTGTAACACGTGACTTGTCCGTGCTTATAGCGCTTGGGCTGTAGGAGCCCCTCATGAGTTTGAATACCCCAGTGAGCGCGGGTACCCATTGAGTGTGAGTGATGAGGGCTGAGAGCCGAGTGATTGAGCTGTTGTGACGAGTTGAGTGACTGTTGCCTGAGAGGCTGTACTTGCTTTCATTTTTCGTCGCACTTAGTTTTTATCTGTCATTGTTGTGAAATTCTCCGAAAGACTTTATATCCGGATTACATGAACTTGAACTGTATAAATTGATTTGACTTAAACTGCTGGATTTGAAAACATGTCTATTCTCTGTTGAAATTATTGAAAATGGACTATAACTGTGTAGCTCGTCATTATCTTCAGTTCCTTAGTTATTATTATTACTTGCTGAGTTGGTTGTACACATGCTACACCCTGCACTTCATGTGCAGATCCAGGTGTGTTTGATCACGGAGGTCGTTGAGTTCGGGCGCGATCGAGTACCGGAGACTACGAGGTAGCTGCCGGCGTCCGCAGGACCTTGTCTCTCCTTCTATATTTCTTTCTGTCTTGTATTGATACTTAGACACTGGTTGTATTAGTTTGTTTGTCTAGATTCTCATGACTTAGTGACACCACGATATTTGGGGCTAGTCATTTTGATTCTATATTGAGTTCAACTTTAGTTTTTATGAAACATTTATGATATGAAAAAGTTTTAAACTACCTTTTCCTTTGGGTTACTTGAATATTTTGGGAACATCGGCTTGACTAGTACCATCGATAGGCGCCATCACGACACGTTAGGTTTTGGGTCGTGACACAGGGGGTGATACCACATCACCCTATTCCATATAGGCCCAATAACACCATATTCGAAGATCATTACTTAAATCTTAGTCCGTAAACCTTGGAATTCAATTTCCAACATTCAGAATTTCTTTTCAAGACCCAAATCTCACATCTAAACAATGTATAAGTCTGAACAAGTTGTATCAAGCCATAACCTTAACCCCAGATATAATCATATAACATACTATACAACTCGCATGCTCGCAGCACCATTCCCGATCACAGTAACTACTCCAAACCAACCAAGTACTCGTATTAAACCCCACATTCCACAGAACCTCATTCCAAAACTTTCATACACTGTCGATAATGAAAGAAACATACAGGAACTAACAACCACTCACAAATCAACAGGTCACAGAGCTTTCCCTCGTTCAACAAGTAACATAGCCAATTGTTTAGGCCGAATTCTAAATTATTCTTCCAACACGCTGTAATCAAACCTGATAGTACCCATTCTAGGTCCAATGACCTTATATTATCAAACACAACTATTCTATAGACATACCACACCAATATAACTCAAGCCATAACTGCGCAATTCGTATACCCAAAAATAGGAAATATCTCAAAGAAGAGAGTTGTTTCGCAAGTTCAACAAGCACCACTACAACCGCAATGCTATGAGCTCATCATATATAGTAGAACCAAGACACACGAATCTAATAATGGTAACCATCTCTTCTAGAGCTCACATTAACATCACCCGCACGGATAACTCACATGCTATAGTATCAATATCTGGACCCGCACGGACAACTCACGTGCCAATAACATAATCCGCCTAGCATGGTTATAGGCCTCCAGTCCGATCATATCATACTGGAGCAATCAAATAAGTACACATATATATGATAAATAAAATAAGACTCTTATGTCCCTGGACTGGTATAAATAACACGCCATAGTGTAGGCATGTGCAAAGTGTACTATCACAGCTCAAATCAGTGAGTTAACGCAGAAATAGTAACTACCAAGTTTATTCAGGGAATTTAGCCTCTTTGTAACCTCAAGTATATCCCAGATAGTTCTCAACAAAGGTACGAATATGAGAAACATTATAACTTTATGCTTAACAGCCAACTCTAGGCATATCATAGCCTAAGCACTCTTCCGAGTATGAATACTTGCCTTGATGCCCGCACATGGGCTCAAACCTCACACACATATATATATGCACTCATAGCGCATAGCTATCACAAATAATTAAAGCAACTAGTGCCTCCACTGAGTTTAAATAAAATGCTCACCTCAAATTGGCCGCAACCCTGAAACAATATGCTTCTGAGAACTCCCAATCTCCAAATTCATAGAACACATGAATCACCGTAACTTATACCAACTCCATCACTAGAATGACTAACACATCTTTCATGCATGATCATCCCACAAGGAATACTTCTATAATTATCCTGCGTCACATAGCAAAAATCTGAATACCAGTAGTCGATCAACCAAGCGAATACCGCAATACCAACAAAACATTCGTAAGTCAAAACACAGTATGCCTTCTGAAATGCGCACCCTTCTCAGGGATTACCGAGCATTTATAACATTCATCTAGATATATGAAACTGACCATGATGTCCAGAATTCATGACCTTCCCTTGAAAACTGAACCGTCACCTTATACATGCAAATCTCAATCTCACCCCACGCCCCTATTAGGCCATTATATGAAAACACGCGAATCTCATTACCACTCTAAGTAACAAGCAAATTACATACCCGGTCAGTTAGAAACCTTCCTCTTACTTCCTTCCAAGAGGAAATCACCATCTACAACACGTTCCCCACACCGGTAGAAAATATCCGATTCAAACCATGGTAGAAACCATTAGGAATACTTTGCAATCCATTTGCACATAACCAAGCTATCAGAGCTGAATTCCTCTAACTTTACCAAGCCATGCAAGTCACCAAACCCAAGAATATTGCCACCAAAACATCTTTAAAGTATCACCCCATCATAATTACCCCCCCTCCTAAACACCATAACCGGAACACCCACTCTGAAAATACCTTATGTGAGTCTCTAAAGTCATTTCCTTCACCTTCCTGATACCAAAATATAAAATCCATAATGATATAAAAAATTCCACAAGTCTCGACACCATCCTACTTAAATCTCAAATTCTAGCCATATACAAATCCGCCAAAAATTCTCAATTGCTACATATTAATCTTGAATCCATTAGAACCTTCTCAAGAGTCATCCACTTTGCCCAAATATAAATTGTACCACCCAAACGGTCCAAAATACACGTGTCCCATTAGCACAACAACACTCAAAGAAGTAACCCTGCTTTAACACCACCGATCAAATTCATACCCCATCCGCGTTATATCATTCACAAATAACAACTCACTCATCGCTATGATTTTCATATACTCATAAAGTGCAATATGACCCGTATCCAGGAATTTCCTTACTCGAGTCATCCTCGATCTCAACCTCTGCAAGTCATAACTAGCCCACAAGTATGCCTCAGACCAAAACTAAAATTTAACATATAACCATGAAATTGAATTGTCAATAGAAGGCTCCCCCACTTGGTTCAAGCCATAGGTTAAAACACTCGATAACTCACAATACCCATATTCTATTATTATCATAATCCCGCAGTCAATTCAACGGAAATTCTTCACAAGCCCAGGTAACCCAAACCATAAAATACCTCAATCATCCGCTAATCTTTCATTCATTCTCTTGACAGTCAAGTCAACTTTCTCAACCGGATTCAAATTCAAATCTCAATGCATACACCCCATTGGTAGAAAAGAAACTCTCCACTCATCATTATAAGGATCACACATCCATAAATTACTCCGCAAGATATTACCCACCCGTTTAGCCTCAAATTGGCATCTTGCTATACCCTTTTGCAGCCATGATTACTGCGCAATCACTTAATCTTTCTGAGTCCAAACTCATTAACAAGACATGAGAATTTAATTTGTCCCACAATTTGACAACGTGAAAGATCCTTCAACACACTCATAACTCGAGACTATATATCAAATCAAGACGGAAATCAAGCACCCAATGGCCCTTTTGATATCTCGAGAAACTCTTCTCGTCACATTCAAACCATCTGAACGCATCCTGCAGTCCCATCATACTCATCATTCAGTCATTCCACCACTCATCGAGCCATAAATTTCACTCATAGGGACACTGCCAGACATATGAGTCCAAATGTACAATTTCACACAACTGAAGCTACTGAGCCTAAGCTACGGTTTAAACCTGGCCTCAAGTCCTCCAGAATGAACCATCACCAAAACACATAATACACATCTTGAACCTCGTTCATGGAATCACAAGCCGGCGATGCACAGCTGATACCGAGCGCTCACATGCGCACATGAATGAGTGGAAGGAATTCAAAGAGTAATGTTTCAGGCTGAATCAATTTCGCACGATAAGGAAAGAAAGATGGGAAATTATCCTAATGCTATGTAGCCTCTCGAAGATAAGTATGGACGTCATCATACCGATCCACAAGACTCTACTAGACAATTTCTCATGACTTGTAGAACCTATGAACCTAGAACTCTGATACCAACTTTGTCACGACCCAAAATCCAATTAACCGTGATGGCACCTAACCTCACCCGCTAGGTAAGCCAAATAACAACAATCCGATTCAATTAATGTTTAACTGACTCTAATATATTCCCCAATGACTGGTAGTACAAATCATGAGCTTCTAAGATTTAGAATTTACAAAGCTGGTGTGAAATAAAATACATTATCTGTTTGAAAATACATGAACAGATTTTTAAATCTAAAGCTACCAAGATCAAGAGGCAGCTATGACGGAACGCATGTACATATCCAATGCCAGCTCCCGTCATAAACAGCAACATCAACATCCAAAATCTGCACGCAAGGTGCAAAAGTGTATTATGAGTACAACCGACCCCATGTACTCCATAAGTAACAAACCTAACCTTAGGTTGAAAGTAGTGACGAGCTTGTACCAAGGTCAGAGTCCACATCAATAACCAATAACATCTCATAACAATATAATTTAAAGCAGCACGAGTAATAACTCAATAATAAAATGCCCAGCTCGTATAAAATTCAGGAAAATAAAGATTTTCTTTTCAAGTATAACAGTAAAACACAAATCTATTGCCGAAAATCACCAAAGATATGAGTAAGTTTGAAATTTGTGATTCTTCTTAAAAACTTTAACGACGGATAAAAAATCTCATTATCAGATGGCATGAGGAAAAATACTTCTCTATGCCTACATATCAAGTATGCATGTCTAATGTAATACATCACAATGATGAACTCATGTACTCACACTCTCAGATTACTCAATCTCACTGTCTCCCATTTTCACTCATCACGCTCAATATTCCGCACACTCAGTCGCTCGACACTGTACAACATAGATCCAACCCAAATATAAATGACAACTTGCACACAGTCACTCAATACTGTATATGGCCAATCCAGCCCAGGGAGATCCATCCCAAATATATATATATAATAACTGACATTTAGTCACTCAGTACTGTACAGGTCCAATCCAGCCTAAGGAACTCCATCCCAAATATAAATAAATAAATAAATAAGGCAACTCCATGCCCTAAGAAGTCCATCCCAAACATAAATAAATAAATAAGGCAACTCCATGCCCTGGGAAGTCCATCCCAAACATTAATAAATAAGTAAGGCAACTCTATGCCCTGGGAAGTCCATCCCAAATATAATTAAATAAGGCAACTCCATGCCCTGGGAAATCCA
>AWOL01S0016136.1:23616-45584 GCA_000715115.1 Nicotiana otophora | reverse complement strand
GAATAGCCAAGGTAACAGTTTTGGCATGACAATCTAGAATAGCATGATATGGAGATAACCAGTCCATACCCAGAATAATTTCAAAATAGGTCATCTCGAGCAATAAGAGATCTGCTCTAGTTTCATAACCACAGAATGTAATAATACAAGACCGGTAGATCCGGCTCATAATAACAGAATCTCCTACAGGAGTGGACACATAAACAGAAGTACTCAAGGACTAACAAGAAACATCCAGGAATGGAACAAATAGAGATGACACATATGAATACGTGGATCCTGGATCAAATAATACCTAGACATCTTTGTTGCAAACAGAAATAATACATGTAATCACAGCATCTGAGGCCTATGCATCTGTTCTAGCAGGAAAAGCATAGAACCGAGCTGGAGCACCAACTGGCTGGCCTCCGCCTGGCTGACCTCCACCTCTAGGATGGCCCCTACCCACCTGTCCTCCACCTCTTGGTGGTCAGACTACTGGTGGAGCAACTGGGCCGGTAAGCATAGGATGTTGACCCTACTGTACTGGTCTACCCCGAAGCCTGGGGCAAAACCTCCGCATGTGACTGGGATCCCCGCACTCGTAACAACTCTTTGGTGCGATGGGCTGCTGACTAAGTGCCTGGCCCTGGGGAACCGAATACCCACTGGGAGGACCCTGAATAGCTGGTGGGCGGTAAGAACTCTCTGGTATAGCATTGAGATAAGGTCGCACTGGAGTACCCCGAGGAGGTGGTGGTGCTGGAAATGGGGGTCTGCTGGGCTGCCCCCTCACGAACTGACATCTGCCCTCAGACGGAGCACCTTTGAACTCTCCAGAGTACTTGAACCACTTATCTCTCATAATCTTCTCTCGGCTCCGCTGACACACAACCTCAATCCTCTGGGCTATCTCCACAACTAGTTCATAAGAAGTACCCATCTCAACCTCTCGAGCCATAGTGGCCTGAATGCCAGTATGTAAACTGGATACAAACCTCCGCACTCTCTCCGCCTCAGTAGGGAGTATCATAAGTGCATGGCGAGATAATTGAGAAAACCTCGCTTCATAATCGGTCACTGACATCTGACCCTGCTGGAGCTGCCCAAACTAAAACCGCAACTCTTCCCTCTGGGAGGGTGGAATATATCTGTCCAGGAACATACGGGTGAACCTGTCCCAAGTCACGGGAGGAGAATCTGCTGGTCTTCCAAGAACATAAGACTGCCACCATCTATGGGCCCTGCCCTCTAGTTGAAAAGTAGCAAAGTCAACCCCATGAGATTCCAATATCCTCATGTTGTGCAGTCTGTCCCTGCAATGATCAATGAAGTCCTGCGGATCCTCATGTCGCTCACCCCCGAAGACAGGAGGATGTAGTCTACCGGTCCAATAGTTTCTGTGGATAGGTAGCTACAGCTGGCCCGGGCTTAGGTGTAGCTGATGCCACTGGATGGGCTCCACCCACGGGTAGTGCACCCTGGGTCTGATATGCAGCAGCTGCCTGTCCATGAGCCTGCGCGGTAGGGGTCTGTGCTCCCCCACCCGCCTGAGATGTGGCTGGGTCTGCCGAAAATAAACCGGCCTGAGTCATATTGTCCATGAACCGCAGCATACGACCTATGACATCCTGAAATCCCGGTGCAGATATGAAATCCACCGGAGCTGGCTCTGCCTCAGGCACCTCATCCTGTTCCTCAGCAATGGGGTTCTCTACTGGACCCACTGGAGGCATAACTGTAACAGTCCTGGGATGTCCTCGCCCTCTACCACGGGCTGGAGCCCTCCCTCGGCCTCTTCCTCGACCTCTAGCAACTGGGGGAGTAGATCTTCCCTAGCCTGGAACCTTATTCGAGCGCGTTCTCATCATCTGAGAGAGAATAAGAGAAGGATATTTAGAACTACATCAATTGCACGATGGAATATGAAGAAAGGTAATTTCCTAACACCCTATAGCCTCTCGAAGATAAGTACAGACGTCTCCGTACCGATCCGCAAGACTCTATTAGGCCTGCTCATAACTTGTGAGACCTACGTGAACCTAGTGCTTTGATACCATGTTGTCACGACCCAATTTAACCTATAGATCGTGATGACGTCCAATACTACAGCTAGGCAAGCCAACTTAATAAATTAAGCATATATTGACAAAATTTAAAACTAAAAAGATAATAAAACACTAAATTCTACCAATGTATGTGCCAAGACCTGGTGTCACAAGTGTATGAGCATCTAGTAAATTATGCAAAACCTCAAATACTATCTGAAATAAAAATAGACAAAATAAAAAATACAAGGAGAGACACTAGTAGCTGCAGAACGGCTTAGAAAGGCAGCTCACCACTATGCCCCTGGATAACGTGGGTGTAAGACGATAGGCCCCTCACTAGTACTTGCCTCAGGTCCTGCACAAAAAGTGCAGCAAGTGTAGTATGAGTACATAAATAATGTATACCCAGTAAGTATAAAGCCTAATCTCGAAGTGGTAGAGACGAGATGGCCGAGTTTGACACTCACTATGGGTCAATAATAATAACTGAAATACAACTAGAATATTTAAATCAGCATAATTCACAGAATTTACAATAATTTATTTAACCAGCAGAAATAATCATATTCCTTCAAATGCAATAATTCTCTATATATTAATTAAATTCCTTAAATTCAAATAATTTCCAATTTATCAATTAATCTCATTTACAGGAATAATAATTAATTCCTTAACAAGCAGGAATAATAATTCATTAAATTTTAAGGATCCTCCAATTCATCAATTAGCTTCGCAAGCTTGAAATAAATATTAAAGTATCGTGTAATTATTATTATTAAGCACAATTTCTGCCGAGGACGTACGGCCCGATCCAGAGTGTCGTGTACACTGCCGAGGGACGTGCGGCGTGATCCATAGATTCATCTATCCTGCCGAGGCGTTCGTCCCACTCCACAAGAAAGGAGGACATTTTCTTATGTATCTCCGGAAAGAGAGTATATTTATTATAAGATAAATTCTGGAGGAAGAACAATTTCTTTTAACAATTAATTATTTAAACAGAAAATCAAGCATATGAGATTTTCATCCTTTAATATCTTTATCTGACAATTCACAATATATTCATATATATCAATTAATAATAATTAAACAAAGAATACAATGTACACATGTAATTCATGCTTTGAGTCCTAAACTACCCGGACTTTAGCATTAATAGTAGCTACGCACGGACTCTCGTCACCTCGTGCGTACGTAGCCCCCGCAATTAGCAACAATTATTTAATTTAATACCTATGGGGCAATTCCCCCTCACAAGATTAGACAAGAGACTTACCTTGTCTCAAAGTCCACTTTCTGATTACCACGTCGCGTTGAATTCTTGATTCGACGCCGAAAGATCCGAAACTATCCAAATATTATACACAATAATTAATATATGCTAAATGATTCAAAATTTATCTATTAAATAAATTACCTATCCAAAATGGTAAAATTTTAAAAATTCACCCCGGGCCCACGTACTCAGGTTCTGAAAATTTTCGGATGAAAACGTTACCCATAATTTCAAACACTTAAATATATAATTTCTACCCAATTCCACAACTATTTTCATGGTTAAAATTTTACTTTTATAA
The DNA here is from genome assembly GCA_000715115.1 of Nicotiana otophora. NCBI lineage: Eukaryota > Viridiplantae > Streptophyta > Magnoliopsida > Solanales > Solanaceae > Nicotiana > Nicotiana otophora. The sequence goes on along the minus strand of AWOL01S0016136.1, from coordinate 41,974 downwards.
AAATCTAGATTTTTCATCTAAATCTTTGATTTCTAAGATTTACTAGTTAAACTCCACCTATAATCTATGTATTTAAATCAAGGGGTGTGAAATTAACTTACCTTTCAATTGCTAGTTGAAACCCCCTTCTCAAAAGCTCTGAAATCGCCCGGAAATGGAGGAAAAATGGGCTCAAAATGTCTGAGCCCCGATTTTTAACCATTCTGCCCAACAGTGATTTTCGCACCTGCGGAAGAGGTACCGCACATGCATCTTTCGCACCTACGGAAATTCCTCGCAGGTGCGCATTTTCCCTCTTTTCCTGGTCCCGCACCTGCGGAAGAAGTGCTCGCTTCTGCGCAAGCGCAGGTGCGTCCATTTTTGCGCACCTGCGCATCCGGCCTTAGCACCTGTGCGTTCGCAGGTGCGCCAAAATACCTCGCACCTGCGATGGCTGGGCATGCTCCTCTCCTTCGCACCTGCGATTGGTGGCTCGATCCTACGAGCTCGCACCTGCGGCTGTCCAAGCGCAGGTGCGATTATGACAGTAGCCGGGAGCTTCAGTCCTTGCTAATTTTCCCAAAATTAGTCCGAGCCTCGTCCGGTTAACACTCGGGACCCCCGAGCCCCCGCACCAACATACCAACAGGTTTAAAATCATAAAACAGACTCGCTCGAACTCTTGGAATGCGTAAAACGACATCAAATCTAAGAATCATACCCTAAATCAAATTGATTCAAACTTAAGAATTTCAAGTTCTTCAATATACTTCCAATACATCAAAATATACTTAAACTACTCGGAATGACACGAAAATTTGCGTGCAAGTCTTAAATCACTATACAGAACTATTCCCAAACTCGAAATTCCAAACGGACTTCAATTACTCAAAATCCTACTCCATACCAAATTTAAAGAATTTTAAACCTTCAAATAGTTGATTTTTACTATTAAGCGGCAAAACGCTCCTGGGTTATCCAAAAACCGATTCGGACATACGCCCAAGTCCAAAGTCATCATACGAACCTATTAGAATAGTCAAATCACGATTACGGGGTTATTTTCTCAAAATGTTGACCGAAGTCAAACTTGTCCATTTAAAGCTAACTTAAGGAACCAAGTGTTCCGATTTTAACCCACACACTTCCAAATCCCGAACCAACCATCCCCGTGAGTCATTAATTAATAAAAGCATGTTCGGGGAGTTTTATTTTAGGGAACGGATTTCTAAAAGTTAAAATGACCGGTTGGGTCATTACAACTCGTGGTCAGATTTGAGTAATTTTTATATAGTTGGACTCGTGAGTGAATGGGTGTTCATTTTTTGTGATTTTTTGTCCGATTCCGAGACGTGGCCCGAAGAGGCATTTTGGGGTAATTTTCTAATTTCTCAATTTAGCTTAGATTGCATTGACTAGATTAGTTTCTTATAGCTATATTTATGGTATGCAATTGATTTTGGCTAGATTTGGACCGTTTAGAGCCGGATATTCGTGGGAAGAGCATTGCTATCGACTGATTTAGCTTGGTTCAAGGTAAGTAGCATGCCTAACCTTGTGTGAAAAAAATCCCCTTACGATTTGGTACTGATTTTACTGTGTGAGCGCCGTGTACGCGAGGTAATGAGTGAGTGCACGGGCTATTTATTGAAAGACCTGATTTTTACTGACAAATTCAATGTTTACACCTTTAATTGAATATACTAGCATGCGTAGTTACCCTGTTAGCTTCGAGTAACATGTCTACGTGCCTTATTTGCTTAATTGAACTCTTTGCAGCATGCCTATTGAATTCATGCTTCTTTCCCGACTTGTACTTAGTCTAGACTATATGTTCTCTTGTTGTACTTGTCGTTTGTAATTGATTGCGTTGTGTATTTACTTTGGAACTACGGGACAGTATTTCGGGAGATCCCCTTGCATATTTACTTTTGGGACTACGGGACGGCATCCCGGGAGACCCCTCTGCACATTTACTTTGAGACTACGAGGAGGTACCTCGAGAGTTCTCCCCGCATATTTACTTTTGGGACTACGAGACGGTATCTCTGGAGATCCCCTGTCGCTTAGTTCCGTGCACTGTTATGTTATTTTATTGTTTATTTGTTAAACTTTAATCTCTTATTATACTGCTTATTCTCCTATTTTTATTATTATATACCAGTGGGCCGCACCTGACCTCGTCACTACTCGACCGAGGTTAGGCTCGGCACTTACTGGGTACCGATTGTGTTGTACTCATGCTACTCTTCTGTACATGTTTTGTATACAGATTCAGGTGCTCATTATCAGCTGCAGTATCCGTGAGTTCGAGGCAGCTGTTGGAGACTTCAAGGTATATCTGCCGCGTCCGCAGACCTCGGAGTCCCCTTCTATTCTTCCCCGTGTCAAACACTTCTTCTGTATTTGTTTTTGCTAGACTTCGGTGTATAGAGATGGTATTTACTTTTATATCTTGTGACTCATGACATTCCGGATTTTAGAAAGGCTGTGCAAGTAGAGTTTGGTTATTGTGCATGCCGAGCAGCATCGTTCTTTTGATTTCTTCAGTATCTATTGCAGTTAGAAGTCAAACTTGTTTTCTTTCGATATTGATATTTTCCGTGAATTGTTAGGCTTACCTAGTCATAGAGATTAGGTGCCGTCACGACGTGGTTCGGGGGATGTTTGGGTCGTGACATTTTGTGTAGAACTAACCACGTAAGAATATCACCAAACATATCAAATTCCATGTTTCTTGGCGATTTCTGTTTTAAACCATGTAAATATTTTTAATTCTAATTTTTCTCACGTGCACAAAGTGTTAATGTTACTTATAAAATTTATTACTTTTTAATATAAATTGTTTAATCATTAATGATAGATAACACGTATATCATACTATACATTAAACATAATTTTGTCATTTAATTATTTATATGAATGATTAAATTAGGAGTTTATACTATGTAGAAACTATGTAATTAGGAGTTTAATATTAGGAGTTTATATATATGAGTTTAAGCACAAAGATAATGAAATATTAATATTAGGAGCTTATATAGGAATTAGATTAAACTATGATTAAACGATGTAGAAACTCCGAATATATAGAAATCTAAATATAATTTTGTCATTTAATTTATTATTAGAAGCTCCTATTATGGTAAATATTTATTGTTAATTTTAAAGTAGAGTTAGAGCCCTTTTGTGAATGACAATAATATCATTAATCACAACTATAAAAAGGTGTATTTGAAAAGTTCTATATATTTATTAAGCGAGAAAAAATAATTAAGATTATCTTATTAATTCTACTAATGTTTATATTTTGTTATAAATAGTATTTTATTTATGGTGAATATCTATATTTTAGAGAGATTTTAGGATTGTTACTTGGTGGCTAAGTCACTTTTTTCCTATAAATAGAGGGGTTCTATTTCATTGTAAATTATCCCAAACCAATAATAATTCTCTCTCTCTACTTTTTTTTATAATGCTCTTCTTTTTCTTTTATTGTTTTATAACACGTTATCAACACGAGACTCTAACCAATTGAGTAGAAGCTTTTGGATTGAGCATAATGATTGTCAATTGTTCCATGAACTTCCTTCATGATTAAATTCTGGATTTAAAGTAAGTATTTTACTTTATTTTTCTCTTTTGAATTCTTAAAATTTTATAATTTGATTTTAAATACAAACAAAGACAATAAATTTTGATTATAACTCTAATAGAGTTTGTAAGAAATTATAACCACCAAAAGTGGTAAAATTTCTATGTCTTGCCATGATCAAATTCATGTATGATTGTGAGCACTCGAAGTGAAAACCCGTCCCATTAAATTTGCTTCATTCTCATTCCCTTAAGAGAATGTGATAGCAGTATGTGATACGTCTGAAAGAAGACAAAATTATTACCATAAATATATCAATGGATGTGAACGTGACAATAGACGAAATTATAATCGTAATCATTGTGGTAATGAGAACAATAAGTATTCTCAAAATAATCCTTCACTATGTGAAAATAACATTTGTCATCGATTTGACATGAGATTTTGTAAAGCACATATAAATGATTATGGTCCATTCATGATGTGAATGTGACAACATGTGATTTATGAATACATATTCATTTTTGGAAGAATATGAGTGTGCTAGTGGTATATACCACACTCACCTCTAGAAGGAGGTTTTGAGAGGAAATAAGAAAATAATATCATTATTATGGCATAAATGGTCATTAGTCACATACTTATTGTACGCCAAAATATTATGGCATTGTGATTATTAAAGATAACGATAATACAAGAAACAGATCTTGCATATAATTTTGACCATAACCACAATGGTATAACTTTCTCTTTAAAAGAGATATTCACCATATGGATGTTGATGAATATGTGGTAGTACAAAATTAATTGAGAGCTCTAGAAGAGCCAATTATTACTATTTTGGAGGAACAAAATTGATTATCAATAAGGCGTTATGTTGTAGTAAATCTCAAAGAAACTTATCGAGTTTCTAAGGTATTCGCAAAGGCGATTGGTTATATTGAGACTATAAATAAAGGAAAATTTTAATATCTTATATTGCTACAACTTGCAGCGGGTGATATGTATATGAAAAGCTACCCACTTTATTCTTCAGTTTGTACTATACAAATAAAAGAATGTCATAATAAAGTAGAAGTTTATTGATATAAAAACTCATATCATAATAAACTTAGAGTTTATTGATAATTGCATGGTGTAAACCCAAAGTTTATCAATATTGATAATTTATTTAGATGGCATAATTAGTTTAGCCATATCAATTTAAGTACGATGTGCAAAAATAAAAGAGAATTCACATGGGTAAATATTAAAAAACTAAAAAGTTCTTTACTAATTCTCTTATGTTGTTTGTTCCCATTAATTAATAGACCAACTAAAATTGGTATTGAATCCTATGAATGCTGGAAATATTAAAGGTGAATATGGGCCAACTCACCTGCCATGTATATCACATACGATGCATCTATGAGATGGTTACATGTAACATTATTATTAACCTGCAACCTGATATTTGCGAGGTAACTGCTCAATAATTTAATTTAGAGCATAATTTTCAGATTTTCTATTCAAGAAAGTTTATTTTGATAAGTTGGTTTACATCACAGTTAGTTTAGCAAAATTATTTATTGAGTGCTTCCACTTAATAGCTAAACTATTGCTTATGAGGACAAAGTTATCTATATCAGTTTGATATACATTATATACGAAAGTATATTATATTCTCCCCTCACAAGTGGTTCAGGGTCAGGAATCAAATAATTTTATCTTATTATTATTGATGTGCGGTGTATATTTTGATTAACACTATAACGCACAAAGATGGGTTCTCAAAGTTGAGGAAACAAGTTAGTTTTTCTAACATGAGGGAGAGACATGATAAACAATTGAGAACAAGTTACGTGGAAAGAATTATCATTTGCACATTTAGGTCCTCGAATAAGATAATATGAACTTGAAGTTCATAAAAAGATAATTCATATGCAATATATGGCAGAGCATGCAAGACGCATTTGCTGACCCAAAGAAAGTAACTATATTCACACTAAAAATGCTCCTATTAAGTCCTAAAAGGACAAAGTCTATGGTACCCTTAAAGCATATAGGCAAATCGATTTCAAATAAACTTCATGATAAAGAAGATGAGCAAATGATAAAAATGATCATAAAGGAGGCAAGTGATCTAGAAGATCACATGACACAAAACTTTATAAAATCTCATGAAAGATTCAGGTACCTGAATATATGAATGAAGAGATCTCTATGTTATGTCTTTATGAAAAATAAGGAGGTTGGAACCGATATAAAATATTCGTCGACGACATATATGATAATGCTAAATATATAAGAGGATCTTATGTCTGGAGAAACAATGAATTGGTTTCATATGAAAGACATATAGTTTTGGACATCTAATTCAAACACTTGAAAGTATAAAGTCAATGGTGTGTGCAATCACTTTTATCTATTTTAGATGTCTAGCATGACATAAAAACTTGATATGCATCTAAAGTCTATTTATATGGATTATATGACTTAACTTATATGACAATCCCTGAAGGATTTAAATTACTTAAAGCACATACAATTCTTGGTCCTGATGTACTATCACGACCCGAAATTTTCCACCGACGGGACCGTGATGGCACCTAACATTCCATTTGCTAGGTAAGCCAATGTTACAGAATCATTAAACCAATTCCTTATTTCCATTCATTAATTAACAATAATTAACTAAGATAAAATATAATAAGTGCGGAACATCATAAAACTGTATTAATTACTACCACCGGGATCAGGAGTCACAATTCACGAGCATTCTAGAATTTAATACAAGTAATAGTCTGAAAGAAATGCAACTGTCTGGATGAAAAAAATAGTAGGGCATAAAAGATAGACGGGGACTTCAAGGTCTGTGAACGTCGACAGATCTACCTTGAGTCTCCGGACAACGGACCAATAGCAAAATCTCGATCAACCCGAGCCGGTATCAAAATCTGCACAAAGAGTGCAGAGTGCAGTATCAGTACAACCAACCCCATGTACTGGTAAGTGTCGAGCCTAACCTCGACGAAGTAGTGACGAGGCTAAGGCAAGGCACCTACAAATCAACCTGTACAATTTAACAGTATATATACAAATAACAAAAATATAAAACTAAACAGGAAATGTCGGGAGAGGAACATACCGAGGGGAATGCAAGATAAAGAACTACAACAGAATAATCACCGGAGCAGTCAATAAACCATGAATCAACAAAAATAGTGAATACAGTAAGGAAAAATGCACGGCATCACCCTTCGTGCTTTTACTCTCAATCTCACCATAAAATTAAGAAAAATGGCACGGTATCACTGTAACGATCCGACCGTTTGTTTTGAGTATTACAACCCCGCTTCCCCCTTTACTACTCAAATCATACTTTACAGTTATTGTGTGAATTGCCGGGGCAATTGGTTTGGGTCCCCGTGAGATTTTGGAGTGAATTGGAACACTTAGTTCCAAGGTTTAAAGCTTAAGTTAAGATATTGACCGGATGTATACTTATGTGTAAATGACCTCAGAATTTAATTTTGATGATTACAATAGCTCCGTATGGTAATTTTGGACTTAGGAGTTTGTCCGGAAAATTATTTGGTGGTCCGTAGTGGAATTAGGCTTGAAATGCCGAAAGATAAAGTTTTGGGATGTTTGACCGGGGGGTTGAGTTTTTGATATCGAGGTCGAAATCCATTTTTGGAAATTAGAATAGGTCCGTAATGTGAAATGTGACTTGTGCACAAAATTTGAAGTCATTCCGGATTGATTTGTTGTGTTTCGGAACAAGATGTAGAATTTGAAAGTTCAAAGTTCGTTGATTTTGAACTGAGGAGTAATTCGGCGTTTCGATGTTGTTAGGTGTGATTTGAGGCCCCGAGTAGGTCCGTGTTATGTTATGAGACTTGTTGATATAGTTGGTTGAGGTCCTGGGGGCCTCGGGTTAGTTTCGGACGGTTTTGATCGCACTGGTGTGATCGCATCTGCTAAGATTTTGATCGCAGGTGCGAAGCCGCATGTGCGTGAAATAAGGTGCAAAAGTGGCCAAGAGTGGGACTGGACAATGCTCGCAAGTGCGAGGAAGTTGCCGCATCTGCGAGGCCGCAGGTGCGAAGGTGTTGGCGCAGATGCGGACTGGGGATGGCCTGGGGCGAACGCAGGTGCGAAGGGTTTGTGCATATGCGAGCCCACAGATGCGAGAAGGGCGCCGGAGATGCGATGTTTTGAAAGGTTGGCATTATCCGCAGGCGCGCAATTTGTTCCGCAAATGCGGATGCATAGGTGCGAGTCCAGGCACCGCAGGTGCGGAAATGCCTGGGCAGTGTTTAAAATGAGGGTTCCGAGAATTTTCCTCATTTTCGGATTTTGGAGCTCGGGTTGGGCGATTGTGGAGAGGAAATTTTCCGCACAACTTGGGTTAAGTGTTCTTAACTCCCTTTTTATTATATTCCATGAATTAATTTTTATTGTTGGTGTAAGATTATTGAATATTCAAAAGAAATAGAAGAAAATTTCTATAATGTCACAAAACAAAATTTTCAAGTTTGAATACCGATTTGGAGCCGGAATTGAGTGAAATTAGTAAGGTTGAACTTGTAATTGGATGGGTTGTCGTATTTTGTGAGTTTCGTCGGATTTCAAGACGTGGACCACACGGGTAATATTTGGGGCGCAATTTTGGATTTTTGGAAAATATTAGTATTTTGATATGGAATTAATTCCTATAATTTTTGTGGGCTAAATCAAATTAATTGTTACTAGATTCGAGCCGTTTGGAAGTTGATACGCGCAGAATGGAAATTCTGGAGCATTGCTTAGCTTGCTCGACATTGGATTTGGCTTGTTCGAGGTAAGTAACTCTTCTAATCTTGGAGTTGAGGGTATGAACCCTGAATATATGTATTTCGTGAATTGTTGGGAGGTGACGCATATGCTAGGTGACGGGCGTGTGGGTGTGCACTATAGAAATTATGACATAATTATTTCTGTAGAATTTGTAGTTAAATAATCTTGGCATTTTCCATGCAAATTTATGTGTTAAAGAAATTGAATTGAAAAGCATATTAAAAATCATGTTGAGGCTATTTGACAGTATTATAGGGTCCCACAGAGATCATATTGATGTGAAATATTTATTTTAAATTGAAAATTCATACTCAGTCATATTCATTTCTTTGCATATCATATATGAGTCTCTGTTGTTATTTATTGATACATCATATCATCATTTTGGGCTATTCTCATGACATAGTGAGCCCATGAGAGAGAGACTGGAGAGAATGATGACCGAGGGAGGTCGAGGGCTTGATTGTGGGGATATTTTTGGGATCGAGCTGCACGCCACAACATGTCATATTGGCTTTATATATATTATTACTATTATATGGATCGGGGCTGCCCGCCTGCAGCAGACCTTATTGGCTTCTTATTGCACGTGAGTTGGCTGTGCAGCACGTGAGTTGGCCGTGCGGATCCTTATATTATTATTGCACGTGAGTTGGTCGTGCAGCACGTGAGTTGGCCGTGCGGATCTTTATATTATTATTGCATGTGAGTTGGCTGTCCAGCACGTGAGTTTGCCGTGTCGATCCTTATATTAATATTGCACGTGAGTTGGCCGTCCAGCACGTGAGTTGGCCGTACGGATCCAGATATTTATATTATGGCACGTGAGTTGTCCGTGCTTATAGCGCTTGGGTTGTAGGAGCCCCTTATAAGTCTGTACACACCCCCAGTAAGCGCAGTCGACTATAAACAGGGATCGGGCTGCACGTCGCTGAGAGAGTGAGAGTACATGAGTGCAATCTCTGAGATACAGTGCATTGACATGCACACATGATATATATGCATAGATATGTGTTTTCCTTATACTGCACGGTATCACATTATTCATGATTTCTCACACATGTTGACATATGGGCATAGTGATGCATTTGTTTTACACTGGTTATCTGGGAAAGAAAATAGGATATTTTATTTATTATTGAAAGGATTTTTGGAGAAATTTATTGTTTTCAAACTATTCATATTATTGGCAACTTCGGCAAACGATTTGAGTTTTCACTGATGTATTTGAAAGAAAGAACTACTATTTTTGAAATCATTATTTGGCTGAGTATTTTATCCCTGATTTACTTCTAGTATTATTTGCTTTATGTTGTTATGGATTGTTGTGGACTATTGGTTTTGGACTCGATCTAGGTGGAAGCTCGTCACTACTTTCAACCTACGGCTAGGTTTGTTACTTACTCAGTACATGGGGTCGGTTGTACTGACACTACATTTCTGCACGTTGTGTGCAGATATTGGTTGTTGTTGTTGCTGTGCTCGATGGTTGTGGGACTTGAAGATGTAGCCTTAGATTTTATAAAAGCTTTGTTTATGTACTATTCAAACAGACTATGTATTTATTTCATTTCCGCTTTGTATACTCTATTCTTAGAAGCTCATAATTTGTACTACCAGTTATTAGGGAAATGTATTGGTTTTAGATATTTTCTTTTAAATAATTATCATTGTAATTGAATAGTTGGTAATTGGCTTACCTAACTGGTTGGGTTAGGTGCCATCACAACTAGTTGGATTTTGGGTCATGACAAGGTGGTATTAGAGCTCTAGGTTCATAGGTTCTACAAGTTATGAGCAAGTGTCTAGTAGAGTCTTTCGGATCGGTGTGATGACGTCCATACTTATCTTCGAGAGGCTACAGGGCATTTAGGATATATACTTACTATCCTTCTTTCTTTATCGTGCAGAATTGATTCAGCTTGAGACATAACTCTTTGAATTCCTTCCACGTATTCGTATGCGCACATGAGCGCTCGGTATCACTTGTGCATCGCCAGCTTGTAATTCTATGAACGAGGTTCGAGATATGTACTATGTGTTTTGGTGATGGGCCAGACTGGAGGACTTGAGGCCAGATTTAGACCACAGCTTAGGTTCGGTAGCTTCAGTTGTGTGAACTTATACATTTGGACTCATATGTCCAGTAGTGTCCCTATGAGTGGAATTTGTGGCTTGATGAACGGTTGAATAGCTATATGATGGGCATGATGTAACTGCGGAATGTGATAAGGCAATTTGAATGTGACGAGAAGTGTTTCCTTGAAATGTAAAGGAAGGCCATTGGGTGCTTGATTTTTGTTTTGATGTGATGTACAATATGGAGTGTTAATGTTTTGAAGGATCTTTCACGATTGTTAAATTTTGGGACCAAATTAAATTCTCATGTCTTGTTAATAAGTTTGGACTCAGAAAGATTAAGTGATTGCATAGTAATTGTAGTTGCGAAAGGGTATAACAAGATGCCAATTTGAGACTGAGCAGGTGGGTTATCTCATGTAGAGTAATCTACGTAGGTGTGTTCCTTATAATGTTGAGTGGAGAGTTTCTTTTCTACCAGTGGAGGGTATGTGTTAAGATTTGAATTTGAATCTAGTTGAGAAAGTTGAATTGACTGTCAAAAGAAATAAACGCATGCTTAGCGGATAATTGAGGTATTTTATGGTTGGTGTTGCATGAGTTTGAGAAGAAGCTTCGTTGAACTAACTGTGGCATTTGATAGTAACAGAGTATTGATATTGTGAGTTATGGAATATTTTAATCTATGGCTTTAAGCCAAGTGGGGGAGCCTAGTATTGATAATTCAATTTCATGATTTTATATAAAGGTTTAGTTTTGGGCTGAGGCATACTAGTGGGTCAGTTATGACTTGCAAAGTTGAGACCGATAATGACTCGAATAAGGAAATTCCTGGATACGGGTTATATTGTACTTTATGAGTATGTGGAAATCATGGGGTGAGTGAGTTGTTATTTTCAAAATATGTAGTACGCACGGAGTATGAATTTGATTGGGGTATTAGAGTAGAGTTACTTCTTTGAGTGTTGTTATTCTAATGGGGCACATGTCTTTTGGCCCATTTGGGCAGTGCAATTTAGATTTGAGCAAAGTGGGTGACTCCCGAGAAAATTCCAGTGGGTTTGAGAATTATATATGGCAATTCAGAATGTTTTCGGACTTGTGTATGGATAAAATCCGAGATTTCCGTTTGATGGTGCCTGGACTTGCGGAAATTCTATATGACTATGGATTCTACATTTTGTATAAGCAAGGTAAGAAGAACAATTTCAAATTCACATAAGGTATTCTCATAGTGAGTGTTATAGTTGTGGTATTTTTAAAGGTGCCTAAGAAGAATACAGTTGCTTATGGGCCATATGGCATTGTGGTTCTATGCTAAGGTTTGTAGGGTAAGTTGTGGTTAAAGATCATGGTATTTTAGCAAGAAGAAGTATCAATCTGAAGACAAATTCGGAAGGGACTCGGAGAAAATAGGACAACTGGGTAGTAGGTTGGATCAGTATGGTAATGGATATGATCGGTTCTTTGGGTGCATATGATGTGGGGGTTTTCTACAGGTGCTTTGTGGCAATACACCTGGACTTGGCAACCTGCGTGGCTTGGTCGAGTTAGAGGAATTTAGTTTTAAGGGCTTGATTATGTGCAAATGGATTACAAAGTATTCTTGATGGTTTCTACCGGTGTGGAGAACGTATTGTGTATTATGATTTCCTCCTGGAAAGAAGCAAGAGAAAGGTTTCTAGCTAAAATGGTATGTAAATTATTGGTGACTCAAAATTGATAATAAGATACTTGTGCTTTTCACATGATGGCAAGATAGATGTTATGTGTTGTACGAAAGCTAGATTTTCATGTACAAGGTGGCAGTACAGTCTTAAAGATAAGGTAATAAATGTTGGACAACATGGACGGTTTCAAATAACTAGATGAATACTATTACTACTTGGTGTTGAATGAGAAAGGGGCTGACTGCAGAAGGCGCATTGTATTTTGGCTTACAGATGTATAAATTAGTATTGCGATACTCACATGGTTGATAGACTGCTGATATTCAAATTTTGTCAAGCGGTACGGAAGAACTTTTAAAGTATTTCTCGTGGGATGATCGTATATGAGACAGGTGTTAGGCATTTCGGGCGGTGAAGATGGAATCAAATATGGTGATTCATGTGTTCTATGGATTTGGAGATTGGGAGTTCCCAGGAGAAGATTGTTTCATGGTTGTGGACTGTAAAGTTGTGGTCGGAGCTAGCCAGATGATGCAATGTGTTATGATTCAGTCATTCTGGATTTTTGGAGAGATTGTTATCTATTTGTGGGTAACCCGAGTTGATTTGGGGGTCCTTAGGTAGGCCCAATTAAGATGTGTATTCTACACCGAGCCGGAATGGTTTGCTCGATACTGCTATTATTGAGAGATGTGTCATTCAGTTGATGTTGAACTTATTCGTGTTCTCAATGATCTGTGAGTTACTCCTTTTATGCTACGAGGAGTTGTGATTCATTGGTTATGTGCACAGATGGTGCGGTTCTATTTGATCTTTATACCGGAATTTGAGTATGATGAGTATTTGGGTATTGCATGATCGATAGCGTAATGGTTATATCCTTTCAGATTTTGTGTGGTATTTTTGTCATTAGCCTATCCGTCGTTATTAATTTGGAGCAGGGTGGCTCGGAGTATATAATATGAACCTCATGTTAGAATCGGGTGATGGTTCTACGGTGTATGATGAATTTTCAGCGTTTCATTGTGACGATACTTGTTAATCTGGCGGGGCAGTTCTCTCATTTGAGTAATTTTTCCATGACTGGGTACATGTGAATTGTTGCGTATTGGTGCACGGATGGTTATATTGGTGAGGCATGTGTATGGAACAATTGTGTTTAGTAATATAAGGTCATTGGACCTAGAATGGGTACTATTAGGTTTGATTTCGGTATATTCAGGAGTATAATATTGAAAGTCAGCTTAAAAGGGGATTATGGTTCTGGTTGGGGCGAGAGGGCTCTGTGACTTGTTGATCTAGCAATTGGTCATGAAATTTCGTGCGTTTCTTTTATTATCAACAGTGTACGAAGGTTTTGGGATGAGATTTGGTTCAATATGGGTTTAATACTAGTATGCGGTTGGCTTTGAAGTAGTCACTGCGATCAGGAATGCTGCTACGAGCATGCGAGTTGTGTAATATGTTAGTTAATTATATCCGTGGTTATAGTTATAGCTCGATGCAACTTGTTCGGACTTATACGGTGTGTAAATGTAAGATTTGTGTCTTGAAAGAAATTTTAAGGGTTGAAAATTAAACTCCAAGGTTTATGGGCTAAGGTTAAATTAATGATTTTTTAGTTGTATTGTGTAGTCAAGCCTATGTGGGATAGGGTGACGTGGGTTCACCCCCGGGTACGTGTGTGGTAAGATGGAACAGTGATTTGATGGCTTAGAAACAACTCTTGGCACGTTCGAGGACGAACATATGTTTACGTAGGGGAGAATGTAACGACCCGACCGGTCGTTTTGAGTATTACAATCCCGCTTCCCCCTTTACTGCTAAAATTGTACTTTACAGTTGTTGTGTGAATTTCCGGGGTAATTGGTTCGGGTCATGTGAGATTTTGGAGTGAATTGGAACGCTTAGTTCCAAGGTTTAAAGCTTAAGTTAAAATAGTGATCGGATGTCGACTTATGTGTAAGCGACCTCGGAATTTAATTCTGATGATTCCAATAGCTCTGTATGGTGATTTTGGACTTAGGAGCGTGTTCGAAAAATTATTTGGAGGTCCGTAGTGGAAATAGGCTTGAAATGCCGAAAGTTAAATTTTTGGAGAGTTTGACCGGGGGGTTGACTTTTTGATATCGAGGTCGAAATCCGTTTTTGGAAATTGAAATAGGTCCGTAATGTGAAATGTGACTTGTGCGCAAAATTTGAAGTCATTCCGGATTGAATGGATGTGTTTCGGAACAAGATGTAGAATTTGAAAGTTCAAAGTTCGTTGATTTTCAATTGAGGAGTAATTCGTCGTTTCGATGTTGTTAGGTGTGATTTGAGGCCCCGAGTAGGTCCGTGTTATGTTATGAGACTTGTTGATATAGTTGGTTGAGGTCCTGGGGGCCTCGGGTGAGTTTCTGACGGTTTTGATCGCACTGGTGTGATCACACCTGCTAAGATTTTGATCGCAGGTGCGAAGCCGCATGTGCGTGAAATAAGGTGCAGAAGCGGCCAAGAGTGGGACTGGACAGTGCTCGCAGGTGCGCGGAATTTGCCGCATCTGCGAGGCTGCAGGTGCGAAGGTGTTGGTGCAGATGCGGACCGGGGCTGGCCTGGGGAGAACGCAGGTGCGAAGGGTTTGCGCATCTGTGAGAAGGGCGCCGCAGATGCGAGGTTTTGAAAGGTTGGCATTGTTCGCAGGCGCGCAAATTGTTCCGCAAGCCAACAATATATATAAAGCCAACATGGCCTGCTGCGGCGTGCAGCCCGATCCCAAAAATTATCCTCACAATCAGGACCTCGGCCTCCCTGAGTCATCAATCTCTCCAGTCTCTCTTTCATGGGCTCACAATGTCATGAGAATAGCCCAAAATAATAATATGACGCATCAATAAATAACAACAGAGACTGAGATATGATATGCAATGAAATGAATATGACTAAGTATGAATTTTCAAGTTAAAATAAATATTTCTCAACAATATGACCTATGTGGGTCCCAATAATACTGGCATATAGCCTCAACATGATTTTTAATATACTTTTCAGCTCAATTTCTTTAACTTATAAAATCGCATGGAAATGCCAAGATCATTTAACTACAAAATTCCACAGAAATAATTATGCCACAATTTCTATAGTGCACGCCCACACGCCCGTCACCTAGCATGTGAGTCACCTCCCAACAATTTACGAAATACATATATTCAGGGTTCATACCCTCAACTCCTAGATTAGAAGAGTTACTTACCTCGAACAAGCTGAATCCAATGTCGAGCAAGCTAAATAATGCTCCAGAAATTCCATTCTGTGCGTAACAACTTCTGAATGGCTCGAATCTAGTCACAATTAATTTGATTCAGCCCACAAAAATTATAGAAATTAATTCCATATCAAAATACTAATATTTTCCAAAAATCTAAAATTACACTCAAAAATCGCCTGTGGGGCCCACATCTTGGAACTGACAAAAGTTACAAAATATTAACGCCCATCCAATCATGAGTCGAACCATATAAATTTCACCAAATTCCGACATCAACTCGACCCTCAAATCTTCAATTGAAGTCTTTGAAGATTTCTACCATTTTCAACCCAATCTTTACCCATTTGAACTCAACACTCTTTCCATAAACCTTATTGATACGTATAAATAATACTATTATACCCAAGAATCATACTCTTAATCACCCATCATCACCCAAACTCGAAATTGAAGATTAAGGGTTAGATCCTTACCTCTTTGATGAAGAACGTGAGGGATTTCTTGTTGGATTTTAAGGCTTGGACAAGAATTTGATGAACAAGACACTTAATCTACTTCCTCTATCTAGAACACTCTCACTTCTCTCCAAAATCATCAGATAATTACCCCAAATAAGCACCAAAGCCTATTTATCAAAATGGGGTCGGGTTATGAAAATAGAAAAATTAATACTCAAAAAGCAGGTCTGCGGTCGCAGAATGGTTATGCGGGCCGCAAAATTGATCGCAAAATCAGAGCCCAAAACTGGGCTCTTCTGGTCCATTCTGCGACCAGTTTTGCGGTCTGACCAGTTTTGCGGTCGCAGAAGCAGTTTTGCGATCGCATAACTGTTTTGCGATCGCATAATTGGTCGCAGAATTTTATGTTTCCCGCCTTTGGTAATTTGGTCATAACTTCTTGTAGGAATGTCCAAATGATGAACAGTTTGAAGCGTTAGAAACTAGACTCAAAAATGTTTCATTTGATAGGTAATACACCATATAACACTTCATATTATGAGAGTTATACTCATTTGAAATTAGGTCTTGTGCGAACTCACTTGAAACTTTAGTCTTATGAAATTTTTAACTTCTACATTCGATGCCGAAACCTATAGAATCAAGTCTGATTGATCTCATATTTTGCACACAAGTCATAAATAACATAATTAAGCTATTCCAATTTCTATAATCGGATTCCGACCTAGATATCAAAAAGTTAACCCCCCGGTCAAACTTCCCAAAAATTCAACTTTCGACATTTCAAGCCTAATTCTACTACGGACCTCCAAATAATTTTTCGGACATGCTCCTAAGTCCAAAATCACCATACGGAGCTATTGAAATCATCAAAATTAAATTCCGAGGTAGTGTATACATAAGTGAATATCCGGTCAACTTTTTCAACTTAAGTTTTCAATTATGAGACTAAGTGTCTCATTTCACTCTGAAATCCTTCCAGACCCGAACCAATTAACCCGATAAGTCATAAACCAACTGTGAGGCATAAATTAAGCAGTAAATATGGGAACGGAGTTGTGATACTCAAAATGACCTGTCGGGTCGTTACAATTTTAGTTAAGATTTTTACGAGGCACATTATCTATTGAATAGACATTCAAGGGGAAGTGTCATAAATAGTATTTTATTTATGGTGAATGTCTATATTTTAGAGAGATTTTAGGGTTGCTACTTAGTGGCTAAGTCACGTTTCCCCTATAAATAGAGGGGTTCTATTCCATTGTAAATTATCCCAAATTAATAAGAATTCTCTCTCTCTCTCTCTCTCTACTTTTCTCTGTAATGCTCTTATTATTCTTTTATTGTTTTATAACAGATTTAATTTAGTGAACTTCGAATTCAATTAGAGTGCTGTCCACTTAAAGAAATTGATAAATCAATGATGGACTATATTCATTAAATATTTTACCTAATATAAATCAAAATATTCATTTATGACAATTTATTTTTATTGACCTATACCTACAAATTAGGAACATATATATGACTTTGATAAGCATTTCAAAATTCCAATCAACGTGCACTTCTCTTCTAAATTAAATATTTAAATTATCATAAATATGTCAAATTATATAATTAATTTTTCAAGAAATATACTTCAGTCATTAAAGATTAAAAGAGTAGTATATATTTTGATTACCTATAAATTCTAATATATTTAACCATAAAAAATATACAGTACTTTTGAATAATTTTAAAAGATAATATTTTAAATAATGTGGGAGAAAAACATGAAAAATAATGAAAAACTGTCCATATATCATTACAGTCTATCATAAATAATTAGAGACTTAGTGTCACGACCCGAAATTTCCACCTTCGGGGCCGTGATGGCGCCTAACATTTCACTTGGTAGGCAAGCCAAGTTAGAATAATATAATCCATTTTAAAATTTATTAATAACAAAGAAACAAATGCGGAAGTAAAGTCTGAAATGTAGTGAATAATGCATAACAATAACGAAGTCTAAATACCATCCCAGAACTGGTGTCACAAGTGCACGAGCTTCTAGAATAATAAAAATAAAGGTCTGAATAAAATAAAGTTATCTGGAAACAAACACACAGCTAAAGTAAAGTAGACGGGGACTTCAGAACTGTGGACGTCGTGCAGTTATACCTCAAGTCTCCTCTGGTAGCTGAAATCCGAGGAAGTCTATGGTATGCCACTGGGACCAACTACGAAATCTGCACAAGAAGTGCATAGTGTAGTATCAATACAACCTACCCCATGTACTGGTAAGTGCTAAGCCTAACCTCGACGAAGTAGTGACGAGGCTAAGGCAAGTCATTTACATTAACCTGTACGCAATATTAGTAACAACAACCAATAATAGAAATAAATCAGGCAACTCATATTTAATAGTTGAAGCCAACTCAACAGTCATAACCAATTATTATTTCAACCAATTTTCGTTGCAGCGTGCAAACCCATTCCCACAATATATTTATTTTCAACCCTCCAATAT
>AWOL01S0016136.1:0-10061 GCA_000715115.1 Nicotiana otophora | reverse complement strand
CATTCAGGGGGGGGGGGGTGTTATAAATAGTATTTTATTTATGGTGAATGTCTATATTTTAGAGAGATTTTAGGATTGTTACTTGGTGGCTAAGTCACTTTTCCCCTATAAATAGAGAGGTTTTATTCCATTGTAAATTATCCCAAATCAATAAGAATTCTCTCTCTCTCTCTCTACTTTTCTCTGTAATGCTCTTCTTCTTCTTTTATTGTTTTATAACAGATTTAGTTTAGTGAACTTCGAATTCAATTAGAGTTCTGTCCACTTACAAAAAATTGATAAATCAATGACGGACTATATCCATTAAACTTTTTACCTAATATAAATCAAAATATTCATTTATGACAATTTCTTTTTATTGACCTATACCTATAAATTAGGAACATATATATGACTTTGATAAGCATTTCAAAATTCCAATCAACGTGCACTTCTCTTCTAAATTAAATATTTAAATTATCATAAATATGTCAAATTATATAATTAATTTTTCAAGAAATATACTTCAGCCATTAAAGATTAAAAGAGTAGTCTATATTTTGATTACCTATAAATTCTAATATATTTAACCATAAAAAATATACAATACTTTGAATAATTTTAAAAGATAATATTTTAAATAATGTGGGAGAAAACCATGAAAAATAATGAAAAATTGTTCATATACAGCTCATTACAGTCTATTATAATTAATTAGAGACTTAGTATCACGACCCGAAATTTCACCTTCGGGACCTTGATGGCGCTTAACATTTCACTTGCTAGGCAAGCCAACGTTAGAATAATATAATCCATTTTAAAATAATTTTAAAATTTATTAATAATAAAGAAACAAATGCGAAAGTAAAGTCTGAAATGTAGTGAATAATCCATAACAATAACGGAGTCTAAATACCATCCCAGAACTGGTGTCACAAGTGCACGAGCTTCTAGAATAATATAAATAAAAGTCTCAATAAAATAAAGTTATCTGGAAACAAACACATAGCTAAAGTAAAGTAGACAGGGACTTCACAACTGTGGACGCCGTGCAGTTATACCTCAAGTCTCCTCTGGTAGCTTAAATCCGAGCAAGTCTATGGTATGCCGCTGGGACCAACTCCGAAATCTGCATAAGAAGTGTAGAGTGTAGTATCAGAACAACCTACCCCATGTACTGGTAAGTGATGAGCCTAACCTCGACGAAGTAGTGATGAGGCTAAGGCAGGTCACTTACATTAACCTGTACGCAATATTAGTAACAACAACCAATAATAGAAATAAATCAGGCAACGCATTTATAATAGTTGAAGCCAACTCAACAGTCATAACCAATTATTATTTCAACCAATTTTCGTTGCAGCGTGCAAACCCGTTCCCACAATATATTTCTTTTCAACCCTCCAATATATTTATTTTAATCAAGTGTGTGTGTGTGTGTGTGTGTATATATATATATATACACACACACACACAGAGAGAGAGAGAGAGAGAGAGAGAGAGAGAGAGAGAGAGAGAGAGAGAGAGAGAGAGAGAGAGAGAGAGAGAGAGAGAGAGAGAGAGAGAGAGAGAGAGAGAGAGAGAGAGAGAGAGAGAGAGAGAGAGAGACTTTTAAATAAGTCTATTGCGGCGTGTAATCCGATCCCCCAATATAGAATTTTAAATAAGTTTGTTGCAGCGTGCAATCCGATCCACAAATATAGACTTTTAAATAAGTCTGTTGCGGCGTGCAACCCCCAATATAAACTTTTAAATAAGTCTGTTGCGGTGTGCAGTCTGATCCCCCAATATAGGCTTTTAAATAAGTCTGTTGCGGCGTGCAATCCGATCCCCCAATATAGACTTTTAAATAAGTCTGTTGCGGCGTGCAATCCGATCCCCCAATATATATATATTTACTTTCATTTACATTGCCGCGTGAAACCCGTTCCCCCAATATAACTTTAAACAACTCATAAATATAATAAACATTACTCCAATAAATACCACGCCCAATGAGAAACTATTAAGCATTAAGGCACACAATAATTATAATTTATTTATGAACAAACAATGGTAATTAGCAATTAATTGTGAAAATCGTGGAGAAAATAGACAGTTTAATATTTAGTATGCTAAATGTCAAATAACAATTAAAACACATAAATCAAATAGCATGTAACAATTATTGCAGGAATTCAAGAATTAATATTTGACAAAGAATAGGAGAGAAATAATTATTATAACAATTAATTCGTGATTTAAAACGATTTATGATTTTTCAAGTAATTATGCAAACAATTAATTTGACGAAGTATAGACACTCGCCACCTCGCCTATACGTCGTTCACATGCATTTCACATAACAAATAGTTTAAGGGTTCTATTCCCTCAAGTCAAGGTTAACCACGACACTTACCTCCCTTGCAACCAAATTTTAAGTTTTCAATACACCCTTACCTCGCGAATTAGTATCCGAAATCCTCAAATCTAGTCATAAACAATTCAATATATTCAATACAAATAGTAGGAATAAATTCCATATGATTTTACTAGTTTTTCCGGATTAAAATCCAAAGTTCATTTTAAAACTTGACAGTGGGGCTCACGTCTCGAATCTCAAAAAAACTTACGAAATCCGAACACCTGTTCCAAGACGAGTCCAACCATACAAAAATTACCAAATTCCGACATCGGATTGGCTTTCAAATCTTCATTTTACCTTTTTGGAAGATTTTATAAAAAATTGATTTTTGTTCCATAAATTCACGGATTCATGACATATAATCAATATAGGATAAGGAATACTTACCCTAATTTTTTCACGTGAAAATCGCCTAAACATTCGTCTTACCCGAGCTCAAAATGACCAAAATGAGAAAAAATCTCGTACTCTTCGATTTATACAGTACCCAGGCATTTTCGCACATGCGGTGCCTGGACTCGCACCTGCGCATCCGCTTTTGCGAAAGAAGTTTCGCTTCTGTGAACCTCACTTGCCCAGCCTCTGCTTCTGCGTGATTTGGTGCGCATCTGCGGACACGCTTCTGCAAGGAGCTATCCACTTCTGTGGTCGAAGCCCAGCCACGCCTGGACGCATTTGCGATGGAAGGCTCGCTTCTGCGAGCTCGCACCTGTGGTCAAAACTCCGCAGGTACGATTACACCAGACGGCCAAATTTTAGATTTTTCCTTAAGTCCAAATTTTGATCCGATTTAAATCCATATCACTCTCAGGGTACTCAGGACCCCTTCCAAATATACCAACAAGTCCTATAAAATAATACGGATTTACTCGAGGTCTCATACCACGTCAAACAACGCTAAAATTACAATTCACACCCCGATTCGAACTTTTGAGTTTTAAACTTTTCAATTTGCAAATCTCGTGCCAAAACATATTAAATGAATCCGGAGTGACTTAAAATTTGGCACACAAGTCCTAAATTACATAACGGAGCTATTCCAATTTCCAGAATCGGATTTCGGCCCCGATATCAAAAAGTCAATCCCGTGGTCAAACTTGGAAATCTTTAGCCTTTAAATTACTAGTTTCTGTTAAATAGTCATAACTTGAGCTAGAGACCTCCAAATTAAATTCACGGCATACGCCCAAGTCCCAAATCACGATACAGACCTACCGGAACTATCAAAATCTTGATCCGGGTCCGTTTGCTCAAAATGTTGACCAAAGTCAACTCAATTGAGTTTTAAGGCTCTATTTCACATTTTAATCCATTTTTCACATAAAAACTTTCCGAAACATTTTACGAAATGGGCATGCAAGTTGAGTAGTGATAAATAGTGCTTTTGAGGTCTTAGAACATAGAATTAATTATTAAATTTAAAGATGATATTTTGGGTCATCACATTCTCCACCTCTAAAACAAACGTTCGTCCTCGAACGAAGTTAGAAAAAGTACCTGAGCTGGTGAATAAGTGTGGATATTTACTCTGCATGTCCGACTCGGACTCCCAGGTAGATGCCTCTACCAGCTGACCTCTCCATTGTACTCGAATTGAAGGATAACTCTTAGACCTAAACTGTCAAACCTGTCGGGCTAGAATAGCCACTGACTCCTTATCGTAAGTCAAATCTTTGTCCAATTGGACTGAGCTAAAATCTAACACATAGGATGGATCACCATGATATTTTCGGAGCATAGACATATGGAACTCCGGAGGAACCACTGATAAACTAGCTGGTAATGTAAGCCTGTAGGCTACTTCACCCACCCTTTCAAGAATTTCAAAGGGTCCGATATACCTAGGGCTCAACTTGCCCTTCTTTCCGAACCACATTACACCTTTCATAGGTGAAACACAGAGCAATATTCTTTCCCTAACAATGAATACAATATCATGAACTTTACGGTCGGTATAACTCTTTTGCCTAGACTGAGCAGTACGAAGTCGATCCTAAATAACTTTGACCTTATCCAAAGCATCATGTACCAAATCGGTACCCAACAACCGAGCCTCTCCCGGTTCAAACAAAAAACCTGGCGATCGACATCGCCTTCTATATTATGCCTCATATGGACCCATCTAAATGCTCGACTGGTAGCTACCAGTCGAGTATACAGATGGCTCCGTATGAGGCATTATATGGGAGACAGTGTCGATCTCTGGTTGGTTGGTTTGAGCCGGGTGAGGCTAGGCTATTGGGTACTGACTTAGTTCAGGATGCTTTGGAGAAGGTTAAAGTGATTCAGGAGCGGCTTCACACGGCGTAGTCTAGATAGAAGAGTTATGCCAACAAGAAGGTCTGTGATGTTGCTTACATGGTTTGGGAGAAGGTTTTGCTCAACGTTTCACCAATGAAGGGTGTGTTGAGGTTCGGGAAGAAGGGCAAGTTGAGCCCTCGGTATATTGGGCCTTTTGAGATACTTAAGAAAATTGGAGATGTGGCTTATGAACTTGCCCTGCCACCTAGTATATCAGGTGTTCATCCAGTGTTCCATGTATCTATGCTCCGAAAGTATGTCGGGGATTCGTCTCATATTCTGGATTTCAGTACATTGCAGCTTCACGGTAATTTGACTTATGATGTGGAGCCGGTAAATATTTTAGACCGGCAAGTTCGGAAACTGAGGTCCAAGAACATAACATCAATGAAGGTGCAGTGAAGAGGCCAGCCAATCGAAGAAGCTACTTGGGAGATTGAGCAGGAGATGCGGAGCAAATACCTACACTTATTTGAGACTAGGTATTATTCTAAACCCGTTCAAGGATGAACGTTTGTTTAAGAGGAGGAGAATGTAATGAACTGGCCGGTCGTTTTGAGTATTATAATCCCATTTCCCCATTTACTGCTCAAATTATGAATTATAGTTGTTATTTAGCTTGCCGGGGTAATTGGTTTTGGTCCGGTAAGGTTTTGAAATGATTTGGAGCACTTAGTTCCAAGGTTTAGAATTTAAGTTGAAAAGGTTGACCGGATGTTGACTTATGTGTAACGACCCCGGATAAATTTCGCTAAGGAAATTAAGGCTCGGACTTTTTGGGTTGAACAATGCATCGATGTGTAAAGGAAAATTTTGTCGGAAAAGGGTCATTTTTGCGACCACTATGCGATCGCAGAATCACTCTGTGCACCGCATAATGGTCGCAAAGTGGATCAGTAGAGGGGCAAGATTTGAGAAAAATCTACGGTGCACTATGCGAACGCAGACCTGTTTTGCGGTGCATTATGCGACCACAAAATAAGTATGCGGACCGCATAATGACCACAGACCGGGTCAGTAGCGCCCAAATTTGGAGACTAAATTATGCGGCCGGTATGCGGACCGCATACCTGTTATGCGATCGCATATGCGACCGCATAACTGCGTCGGAGCTTCCATTCTTTCTATTTTTTTTACCCGACCATACTTCGATTTATAGCCCTTGAGGCTCATTTTTGAGCCAAAATCTGACATTTTAGAGAGAGGTGAGAGCATTGTAGAGAGAGAAAGTGAAGACTTAGTCATTTATCCATCAATTCTTGTTCAAGGTTTGAAGATTTCACAAGGATCTTGCTAGGGCTTCAAAGAGGTAAGAATTTCTTTTCTCAATTCTTCAATTTCGGGTTTGGAGTAAAAATGGGTGATTTATAGTATGATTCCTGGGAGTAAGAGTATTATGTATAAATACCAATAAGGTTGTGGAAAGATTGTTAAGTTCAAATGGGTAAGGATTGGGTTGAAAATGATAGAAATCTTCATAGGCTTTAATTGAAAATTTGTGGTTCGAGTTGGTGTCAGATTTTGGTGAAATTTGTATGGTTAGACTCGTGGTTGGATGAGCGTTCATATTATGTAACTTTTGTCGGATTCCGATACGTGCGACCCACAAGCGACTTTTGAGTTAATTTTGGATTTTATTGGAAAACTTAGTATCTCCTTATGGAATTAATTACAATAATGGGTATTTACTGAATCGAATTAATTGTGGCTAGATACGAGGCTTTCGGATACCAATTCTCGTGGAAAGGGAATAGCGGAATAAAGAATTACACAGTTTGAGGTAAGTAACAGTTTTAAATCTGGTTCCGAAGGTATGAAACCCCAGATTTTTGTATCATGTGATTATTTTGGAGGTGACGCACATGCTAGGTGACGGGCGTGTGGGCGTGCACCGAGGGGATTGTGACTTGGTCCGTCCCGTGGAAACTTTAAAGTTGAATAACTTGTTGATAATTATGTGTTCTCTATTTGTTGTGGAAATTTGACTATAAGTCATGTTAGAAACCATGTTTAGGCTATATGTTGGTATTGTTGGGACCCACAGAGGTCGTGTACATGTTGAATTATTTGCTTAAATCATTGTTTTGTACTCAGTCATAGTTACTTGATTATTTTGTCTCAGTCTCTATTGTTCATTATTGATGTATCATATCATTGTTGTTTGGGCTGATTTCATGATTGTTGAGAGCCCTAGAGACTGGAGAGCTTTATGACTGAATGAGGTCGAGGGCCTGATTGTGAGATATTATACTATAGCACGTGAGTTGGCCATGCAACACGTGAGTTGGCTGTGCGAATCCTTATATTATACTACAACACGTGAGTTGGCCGTGCAACACGTGAGTTGGCCGTGCGGATCCAGATATTTATATTATGGCACGTGAGTTATCCGTGAAGATTATAGTGCTTGGGCTGTAAGATCCCCTCCGGAGTCTGTACACCCCCAGTGAGTGCGGGTACTCATTGAGAGTGAGTGATGAGGGCTGGGAGACTAGGAAGTGATAAGGGCTGGGAGCCCAGTGAGTGATTGTTGTCCTAAGAGGTTGTACTTGATTTCCATTTGTTGTTGCACTTAGTTTCTATCTGTCATTGTTGTGAAATCTCTGGAAGATTGTTGGTATATGAACTACATGAACAAGAAATGTATAAAAATTGATTTGACATTAAACTGCCAGATTTGATAGCAGGTCTATTCTTGCTGGAATTACTGGAAATGAACCATAACTGTGTAGCTCGTTACTATCTTCAGTTCTTCATTTATTATTGTTACTTGCTGAGTTGGTTGTACTCATACTACACCCTTCACTTCATGTGCAGATCCAGGTGTCCCCGGACACAGCGGGTGTTGATCCTTTCGCGCGGTTGATTTTCAGGAGATTTTGAGGTAGCTTCCGTGTTCCGCAGACCTTGTCTCTCCTTATCTATCTCTTTGCTTACCATATTTGGTCTCAGACTATTATAGACTATACTTTACAGACTTGTATTCATATTAGATGCTCATGTACTCAGTGACACCAGGTTTTGGGGAGTGTTCGTATTTGTATTTGGGAGATTTTGTATTGTATTTAAATATTATATTTTCAAACTTAAAAGAAATTGTTGTTTAGTGACATTAACGGCTTGCCTAGTATCGAGATAGGCACCATCACGACAAGTGAGATTTTGGGTCATGACAGGATGAAATGTTGTACTTAACTCAATCCGTGTGTCTAATTCACATTGTACAACCCTCCAAAAGTGTAAGGTAAACTGCGTACCTCGATATGAAATAATAGACACGGGCACATCGTGAAGGCGGACAATCTCACGGATGTAAATTTCAGCTAATCTCTCTAAAACATACGTAACTGCCACTGGAATGAAATGTGCTAACTTGGTCAACCTGTCCACAATGACCCAAACTGCGTCAAAATTTCTCTGAGTTCATGGGAGTCCAACAACAAAATCCATAGTGATATGCTCTGATTTCCACTCAGGAATTTCTAACTTCTGAAGCAAACCACTAGGTCTCTAATGCTCATACTTAATGTGCTGACAATTCAGATACCGAGCTACATATGCAACTATATCCTTTTTCATTCTCCTCCACCAGTAATGTTGTCGTAAATCTTGATACATTTTGGCGGTACCTGGATGAATAGAATACCTGGAACTGTGTGCCTCTTCAAGAATTAATTCACGAAGCCCGTCAACATTAGGCACACAAATACGATCCTGTATTCGCAGAACTCCATCTTCCCTCACAGCAACCTATTTGGCATCACCGTGCCACACCGTGTTCTTAAGGAAAAGTAAACGAGGATCATCTTACTGCCTCTCTCTGATGCCCTCATATAAAGAAGACCGAGCGACTGTGCAAGCTAGAACCTGACTGGGTTCTAAAACATCTAACCTCATGAACCGATTTGCCAAAGTCTAAACATCTGTAGCTAATGGCCTCTCACCAACCAGGATATACGTAAGACTACCCATACTCACAGCCTTTCTACTCAAAGCATCGGCCACCATATTGGCCTTCCCAGGGTGATACAAAATAGTGATATCATAGCCTTTCAACAACTCCAACCATCTTCTCTGCCTCAAATTAAGATCTTTTTGTTTGAGCAGATACTGAAGGCTATGATGATCAGTAAATACATCACATGAGATACCATAGAGGTAGTGCCTTCAAATCTTCAGCGCATGAACAATAGCTGCCAGTTCTAAGTCATGAACATGATAATTCTTCTCGTGAACTTTCAACTACCACGACGCATATGCAATCACCTTGCAATTTTGCATTAATACTGCACCAAGCCCAGTGTGAGATGCGTCACAATTTATCGTATACGATCTTGAACCTGTGAGTAATACCAATACTGGCACCGTAGTCAAAGCAATCTAGAGCTTTTGAAAGCTCAACTCACACTCGCCTGACCATCTGAATGGGACACCTTTCTGGGTCAGTCTGGTCAATGGGCTTGCTATAGATGAAAACCCTTCCACGAACCGACGATAATAACCTGCTAAACCCAGGAAACTCCGGATCTCTATAACTTAAGTAGGTCTAGGCCAATTCTGAACAGCCTCAATCTTCTTAGGATCCACCTTTATACCTTCTGCCGATACAACATGCCCCAAAAAGGCAACTGAGTCTAACCAAAACTCATATTTTGAAAATTTGGCATATAACTGATTATTCTTCAACGTATGAAGCACACTCCGAAGATGCTGCTCATGCTCCTCTCGACTGCTGGAGTAAATCAAGATATCATCAATGAATACAACCACAAAAGAATCCAAATAGGGCTTGAATACCCGATTCATGCAATCCATAAATATTGCTGGGGAATTTGTCAACCTAAATGACATTACTAGGATTTCGTAATGCCCATACCGAGTCCAAGAAGCTATTGTAGGGACATCAGATGCCCTAATCTTCAACTGATGGTAACCATACCTCAAATCAATCTTCAAAAATATCTTGTCGCCCTGAAGCTGATCAAATAAGTCATCACTTCTTGGCAGCGGATATTTGTTTTTGATAGTGGCCTTGTTCAACTGCCGATAATCTATACACATCCGCATAGAGCTATCTTTCTTCTTTACAATTAGTATTAGTGCACCCCAGGGCGAGATACTGGGTCTAATGAATCCCTGATCAAGAAAGTCTTGTAACTGCTAGTTCAATTCTTTCAACTCCGGCAAGGCCATACGGTATGGTGGAATAGAAATGAGCTGAGTGCCCGGAGCTAAATCAATACAGAAGTCACTCTCTCTGTAGGGTGGCATCCCCGGAAGATCTGCAGAAAATACTTTTGGAAATTCACAAAGAACTGGTACTGAGTCCATAGAAGGGACATCCGCACTAGGATCGCGAATATAAGCCAAATAGGCT
>AWOL01S0016134.1:74520-85020 GCA_000715115.1 Nicotiana otophora | reverse complement strand
GAAAGATATTCCGAAGACACCATTCGGGACTAGATATGAGCACTTTGAGTTTCATGTTATGTCCTTCGGTTTGACCAATGCCCCGGCAGTATTCATAGATTTGATGAACTGTGTGTTCAGACCCTTTTTAGATCTGTTCGTAATTGTATTTATTGACTATATATTTGTGTATTCTCATTCAGAGGCTGAGCATGCAGTTCATTTGCGTACTGTGCTCAGAGTTCTACAAAAAGGGAAGTTGTATGCAAAATTCTCTAAATGTGAATTCTGGTTGAACTCTGTAGTTTTCCTTGGTCATATCATTTCGGGTGATCGTATCCAGGTTGATACACAAAAGATTGAGGCAGTAAAAACTTAGCCTAGACCCACGACACCGACGGAGGATCATAGCTTTCTTGGTTTGGTAGGTTATTATAGGAGATTTGTAGAGGGATGTTCTTCCCCTTTTGCACCTTTTACAAAGTTGACTCAGAAGGAAGCAAAGTTTCAATGGACCGATGCTTGTGAACGGAGTTTTAAGGCATTGAAGGACAAATTAACTTCAGCACCGGTTCTAACACTCCCAGAAGGGACCGATGGTTATGTTATCTATTGTGATGCTTTGGGCGTTGGATTGGGTTGTGCATTGATGCAGCATGGTAAGGTTGTAGCTTATGCTTCTAGACAACTAAGAAAGCACGAGAAGAATTAGCCGCAGTGATTCATGCACTAAAGATGTGGAGGCACTATTTGTATGGCATTCATGTTGATATCTACACGAATCATAAGAGCCTCCAGTATATCTTCAAGCAAAAAGAATTGAATTTATGTCAAAGGAGATGGTTGGAGCTACTTAAAGATTATGACGTTGAAAGTTTATACCATCTGGGTAAGGCGAATGTGGTAGCTGACGCCCTCAACCGTAGATCTATGGGTAGCATGTCATATTTACAGCCAAAGAATAGGGGAATAGCCCATGAGCTTCATCAGCTAGCTAGTCTTGGAGTTCGGTTACTGGACTCTGGTGATATTGGAATTACTATTCAGGATACGACAACATCCTCATTAGTGAAGGAACGCAAGTACGAGGATCCTATGTTAGTTCATTATTGGGATACCACCCCTCAGAAGGAGGAGACACCATTTGTGATTATAGAAGATGAGGTCCTCGGATATCGAGGATGATTATGTTTCGCTAATGTTGCAGGGCTGCATCAGCGGGTTATGGAAGAAACTCACTATTCTCGTTATTCTATCCATCAAGGAGCAACAAAGATGTATCATGATATCAGGGAAGTATATTGGTGGGACGGAATGAAAAAGGATATTGCGGAGTTTGTTACTCAGTGCCCTAACTGTCAGCAGGTTAAGATTGAGCATCAAAAACCCAGTGAATTATTGCAGGCTATAGAGATTACGACTTGGAAGTGGGAAGTAATCAATATGGATTGGATCGTAGGCCTACCTCGTACCTAGCGTAAGTTCGATTCTATATGGGTGATTGTTAATATGCTTACAAAATCAGCCCATTTTCTGCCCGTTAGGACTACATATTCCACAGAGGATTATGCAAGGCTTTATATTAAGGAGATAGTACGATTGCATGGTGTCCCCGTATATATTATCACGGATAGCGGAGCTCAATTTATAGCTAACTTCTGGAGGTCCTTCCAAAAGGGATTGGGGACTCAGATAAGTCTTAGCAGAACATTTCATCCCCAGACAGACAGTCAAGTTGGGCGTACTATTAAGACACTTGAGGATATGTTACGGGCTTGTGTGATAGACTTCAAGGGTAGCTAGGATGATCATCTGCCGCTTATTGAGTTTGCATATAATAATAGCTACCATTCAAGTATTGAGATGGCTCCATACAAAGCTCTTTATGGACGGAAGTGTAGGTCGCCTATAGGGTGGTTCGATGTTTGGGAAACTACGTTAGTAGGACCAGAATTGGCACAACAGGCAATCGAGAAAATTAAGCTTATATATGAAAGGCAATTAACAGCTCAAAGCCGTCAGAAGTCTTATGCAGATAATTGACGGCGAGACATGGAGTTTCAGGTTGACGACTGGGTATTCCTAAAGGTATCACCGATGAAAGGATTTATGAGGTTCGGTAAGAAAGGAAAACTTATCCCTCAGTACATTGGACCATATAGGATCATACGCAAGGTATGCCAGGTAGCATATGAGTTAGACTTGCCTTCAGACATGGAGTCTGTACATCAAGTCTTTCATGTGTCTATGCTCCATAAATGTATCCTAGATCCTTCCAGAATTGTGTCAGTTGATGATGTTTAAGTCACACACTAGCTATCATATGAAGAAGCTCCCATTGCTATATTAGACAGACAAGTTCAAAGATTGAGAACTAAAGATGTAGCTTCGGTGAAAGTATTTTGGAGAAACAACAATGTGGAAGAAATGACTTGGGAGGCCGAAGAAAACATGAAGTCTAGATATCCTCACTTATTTCCTCTTCCAGAGAAGGGTCCAACCGAGACATCACAGCCTTAAGGTACGTGTATGGACTCTTGTGTTAGTTATTGTCTTTGATAGTGTGAGGCCATTGTCGTTTTCGATGATTGTTGTCCTATGTGACATTGAATTATTGAGTTTCTACAGGAATAGCTGGTAGTAGTATTGTTACAAAGGTGACTCTGCCAAAGTTTATATAGATCCCAGGGAGTTAAACAGTCGAGGATGAATGTTTCTAAGGGGGGAAGGATGTTACATCTCGCGTTTTCGTACGTTAAAGTTTCGTCTTCAGTAATCACATAGACTCGGGGATGAGATTAGCTTGAGGCTATAAGCATTTATGCTATTTATAACAAGCGATAAGTAAGTGCCGTGAAGGATAAAAGGGAAACGAATCAAAGAAAATAAGTTTCGTTGAAGGTTGTCGATTTGGGATATAATACGATCCAAGCCATAATACCCGGTATTTATGGACTAGTGCCATACAATGTACCCTATAACCAAGATTAGTAGGGTACATAAAGTATGTTAAAAGAGAGTAGTATTTTAAGTAATTAGGGATAGTTCTTAATTCTGTGGGTAATTGGTTAATTATTGGGTAATGAGATATTACCTAAATAATTAAGGAATTACTGGATAATGATTAAACCCCCCAACCAAGGAATTATGTCGCTGCACCCCAATCCCACTTTAAGTGACTCATTATGTCTTGCATAGATATCATACTTGGAGGGATTAGGATGGCTTAGTCATCCAACAAGTGGGCCACACCCAAAAACTTTCTGTAATAAATAAGACTATCAACTTACTCCACATTTTTGGCAACGTAAATTCATGTGTCTTACAAACCAAATTGAATCTATTATAGAAGAGTGGCTGATCGTCAGCTCTTTAAAGAGCAAAACAAATCCGTACCAAGAATTGATAACGTTGGTTGATTGATTTTGTAATGCGTGAATTGCAAATTCTACGAGAATCGGTTAAGGTATGTTAAGGTTATCCATTCTTTATTTTGGCATGATCTATACGACACGAACAAAATGAGCAACCGCACAATTTCCATAAATGACTCTATTCATAGAAATATTAGGGGTGTCTATATTCTTGATTCCCCATGTTAATTATTATTATAAGTTCTGTTCATGGGTCTTAGAAAAATACGTATTTGATAAAATTTACCCGACAGTTATATTAGTTTTATGACATTCTGAGAAATTCTTATTAACGTATTTCTTATGCATTTCATGCATTTGTACATGTACATTAACACATGACCTGATGGCGTTATTTACGTGTATATTATATGTATATGGGATATGGGAAAAGGTTATGGCGTTATATACGACGCACCACCTGATCAGCTGGTACATGTTGATGATTTTACCCACAGTGGCCGAGATGATATGATTGGATGCCCTCAGAGGCTTGATGACGTTATGTACACCTATACCCATGCATGACACGACAATTGTATGCATGTGCATGACATTATAAATGTTTCAGGATTTACAAGTCATTTAGACTTACAGGCAGAATTCTTTATTCCATGTTTCATCTATGGCTTTTGTGTACTGATTTTTATGCCTTACATAGTCAGTACTTTATTCGTACTTACGTCTCTTTTTGCCTGGGGACGTTGCGTTTCATGCCCGCAGGTGCAGGTAGGCAAGCTGACGGTCCCCCTTCTTAGGATTCTTGATCAACGCGAGTTGGCGTGCTCCATTTGATCTGGAGAAGCTTTTGATTTTGGTACGATATACTTGTATACATATATGGGTATGATGTGGCCTAGTCCCGTCCTTGTACAGTTGTATATTCTAATAGAGGTCTGTATACAGTATGTATAGTTGGATATTATGTGGCCTTGCCGGCTTCCAGTTTTGGGTATATAGTTGTCTATAGTAACCTTGTCGGCTCGCCCTTCGTATTCTGCACGTATATGTACATATGACTTTTGGGCAGGTTTTCTTCATGTATGTTATTCTCGTAATTTAGTACATGTTATTCAGGTTTATATCTTAGATGAATGCTTAGGGTTGTTCGATAGTTAGGACTCGGGCACCCGTCGCGGCCTATCGGTTTGGGTCGTGACAGTTATCATCTTGGCCGAGTATCCATTCCCTTGTATATTGCGGTGCTTGATGTTGTTTTTGGGGATCATAAAGTTTTAGGGGAAACTCTGCCGAAATGTTTTGAAATTCGAAGAGTTTGACAAATGTTGAGTACCTTGGTTCTAAATTTATTATAGAGGGATCCTAATGAGTTAATTTATCTTAGTATCTCATGTACATTCTCATTTTCTCCCTAAAATGGTGATAGGCTCCTCTGTCAAACTTATGGACAACGAGCGTCAGATTTCGTTTGTGATTCTGTTCCTGGTTTTCTTTCATGATCTCTTGAGTCCATATGATGTTGCCACATTTCTTATGCCTCATACATGCTTACATTGATTGTGCTGGAGGGATTTATCTCATAACACCAGCAAGGCCTATTGATTATATGTTGGGGGATATAGGCCATAACACGACCCAAAACTAGGGAGCACGACCGACGCTCAACCAAGTAAACCCGGACGAGCAAGCCTATTAGATTTCCTTCTACCCAGACTCATCCATGAATAAATAGGATACATATTTTCATTAATCAGACAATAAGATGATCATGTTTGCAATACCAATTTCTTACCATAAATTACTTCATTTTAAGTTCTCAAAACACACACACACACACCCCTTCATGGTTCAACGTGGAACAAGTGTTTTAATCACAACACAACTTGTTTATCATTCAAAACACCCATATACAACCCACACTTAGCCTACCGAGCCAATAAATATACCAAAGTGTATAATGATAGTGCTGGTAACAAGGCTCTGCCTATATCTCAAAATACGATAACACATATTAAAATAAAGATGCACAACCTCGTAATGAGATGGGGCTCACCAAGTCAACTGGAAAGAATGAGCACTGCAATCACCGATCAGTATCCTCCGCTGTGGAACCACCTGCATCATTTAAAGATGCAGCACCCCCAACAAAAAGGACGTTAGTACATGTCGAATAGTGCTAGTATGAAAACCAAACACCAATTTAAGAACTCGGAAATATAGTATGAATATGATTAATCAAGGCGACAATAGAATAGCATAGAGAGCCATTTAAACCAAAGAAAGCTCATCAAGAGCTGTCATTAACATTTATTGAATTTAAGATGAGATCCTATATAACCATTTTCACACAAAGCGGCCCCGTCGCCTCACCCCAATGTATGCTGGTGAAAGTGTAAGAACAATACCATATCTCTACTCAAGCGGGTGAAAATGCATTAACGATACCAATACCTACACAAAGCGGTCATGCCGCCTCACCCCAATATATATAAGTGGGTGGTGGTGCAACAACAATAACAAAATCATACACAAAGCAGCCCTACCACCTCACCCCAATATATGCAGCTCGAGGTGTAACCCCAATCACAATCTCTACACAATTTGGCATAATAGTTTTCCATATAAATCACGACTTGGAATCATAACACGTAGATACACAATCCATAATTTGTAACACATCCTCAATTTATAATACAATATGATAAGAGCATTTGAAATACGAATTGAACATATATCTTTGTCACAAAACTTATTGGGAATACTCACCTTGTAATAAATGTCTTGGAACTTACAAGGATATTGATGTTCCAATTCTTAAAGAAGGTTCCAGAATTCTTAGCAACATCAATCTATTTTAGAAATATAACAAGTTGTACCAAAATTAGGAACATTATCATGGTTCTGGCTAATTTGAGCATTTTATCAAACACTAAGTGTGCATTAAGGTTTCAAGGTCCTTTTACGGAGGATTCCATCATCCCACAACCCATTTCTTATCATTTTAGTGCAATAATCTTCCTACACCCATTTGATAACACATGCATGTAAAATAAACAACTCTCATGCCCAAAATTATCTTGTTAATTACCCATTTTCAGATAATTTCGAAATTAGGGGTTAGGGATAGAATCTTACCTATAGGATAAAGACCTAGTGGGTTTTATTTGTTAGTCATCTAAGATTCGAGAAAGAATTGAAGGATAATTTGTTGAAGATCAGTCTCACTCTGAACATATCACATTTTAGCTAACAAAATAGTACAAATAGTCTATTTAACGAGGTAGGGTCAGGTTATAAAAACACCAAAATAAAACTCTTGAATAGGGTATGCAATTGCAGAACTGATATGCGGTTGCACATATGATCGCAGAATTGGTGCCAAAAAAACTGGAAAAACTCTGCCTGGGTCTACGCGGCCCGCAGACCTATTCTGCGGTCGCGTAATGCACCGTAGAACTGGTCTTCGGTCACATAATGCATTGTAGACTTTCGCCCAAACTGCCTCACCCCGACTTCATTTTGCGACAATTATGCGGTCCGCAAAGTGATTCTGCGGCCGCATAGTGGGCCGCAGAAATACATTTATCTGCCCAAATTTTTCCTTCACTTTCCAGTGCATTGTTCAACCCAAAGAGTCCGAGCCGCGAAGAATTTCTACAATCCCTGAACACGTAAGCCTTTTCCGGCACTAATCTCTATCTTATTTATGTTCTCAATGATGTCTATTAGTACTAGACGATATGCGCCAGTCGCTAGTACGGGTCAAACCCGTCGGAAAATCATGGTTTTTATTGAGGAGGATCAATCCGAGGATCCATCTGAGGATCCATATGAGTCATTTGTTTGAGTAGTTTCGATTTCGCCAACAACAAATGGGGTCAGAGGAGTTCGACCTCCCCAAGGCCCTTAGTTTTGTAATCAGGGCCAGTTGATCGGGGTATAAAGGGAGTGATGCAGGGATTAGCATAGCCGGGTCACCCCCAAGCTGAAAAGTATGTCAGGGTATTTACGGACAACAGCTCTTCTGACGAGCCAAATAGTTCATAATGTTCGGAGTTCGTTAATCTGCGTTCGTCTGTGTATGTCATGGAATATGCGAATGAATAGGAGAGTTGTTAGGCCAAGAGGATGAAGGTGGCTGATAAGGATGTGAGGATTCCACTTCGAAATGTGTTTGATTGAAGCTCACATATAGGATCGAGGCAGGATGGTTAGAGGTACATCAATGCCTCCACTGCAATTTCCTATATTATGATCTCAGGAGGAAACATATTATTTGTTATACAAGAATGAATGTTATTCCAGGAGCAATAGATTGTGATTGTAAAATATAAACAGGGGACCAGAGTAGAAGTAACAGGACTACAACACTGCTCTAGCAGGCTAATAAGATATGGGTTTTAGTTTAGTTTACAGAGAAGACCCTGGCAAAATTTACACAGGTCTCTAAGAGTTAACATTCGAGGACTAAGGGAGGAGAGGGGAGTGATCTAGAACCTTAAGAAGTTAGAACTTTGATTGCTCTAATGCCCTAGGGAGGAAACCGTGGATAGTACATAATATTTTGGGGAAGTTAGAATAATGGAATAGAAATTTAAGAATTCAGTTAATAAGTTTACAGCCTGAAGGTGTCAGTGCCTAGAAGATTGATTAACAAGCTCATGGGTGACGAACTGATTAGGAAGTAGTTTTAAGGAGGGAGGGTGTCCTAACCCCATGAAAGCCTGATAGTTGTTTCATTGGAGTATAACCCAGGACGGTATATATATTTTGAATTGCTGAGTATCTCATATAGATCTGGAAAGTTTAAACATTTGAGGACTAATGTTTCTAAGGGGGAGGGGGAGGATGTTACATCTCGCTTTTTTGTGCGTTAAAGTTTGTCGTAAGTTAATCGACGTAAGCTCGGGAATGAGATTAAGTTTGAGGTTATACGTATTTATGTCATTTATAACTAGTGATAGGTAAGTGTCGTGAAGTTCAGAGGATAAACAATCGAACAAAATGAGTTTCGTTGAAGTTTCACATTTTGGGATAAAATACGTTCAAAGCTACAATACTCCATATTTATTGACTAGGGCCATACAGTGTAACATATGACCATGATAGTAAGGTATATAAAGTATGTTAAATTAGTATTTTGAGTGAATTAGGATGAGATTAGGCTGTTATTCTTAACATGAACAGAGTAGGGAATCATTAAAGGACTTAGATTTATACTTACATGATAAGCAAGGAGAGAGTAACCTTGGGTTAGGTAGCAGACCTCGGTAATAATGAACCTAAGTAAGTGTTATGGTATAATATAACCTACGAAGATGCAGAAATGCCATAAGATAATCGAAGATATGAAACAAAATATAGCAATAACCATAAATTCGATAAAGTACCAAGCAAAGAACTTCAGTACACCTATAAAATCCCAGAGGGATAGTTTGTCATAGTTATGATATGTTCACAAAGTGAGGCATAGAATGATTGGATAAAAGCTAGAGGAAAAAAAGAAAAAAGTCACATAAGTGTGCATACAAGGACTTAGTTGTACAGGCTGCTTGACAGAAGGTAGCAACAGTTACGATATTGGACGAATTCGTAATACAAGCCGTGGTGTGTGAAAGAGGCCTGAAGGGGGTAATGCCCTAGCCTTTGGATCTATTCGCAGAACAGTTTCCTAGATTGAAAGGACAATATAAAAATATTCATAAGATTTATAGGTTAGGAGACTTATAACTACATTAGTCAACATTTGAGGACGAATGTTCCAAAAGGGAGAATGACGTTACACCCCATGTTTTCCCGTGTAAAATTATGTCATAAGTTAGTTGATGTATGCTCCGAAAGGAGATCATCTTTAAATGTACATAGAGTAAGTTAATCATGTTACTTTAAAGGTTACAAATATTTAATATCAGGAACTTCAAGTACCAAGATGCTAAACAAGTCGAAGATAATAAGTTTTGTCGAAATGGTATGTTGGGAGTGTTATAACCCATACTTTTGGGGGGATTAATATGATAAGGAGGTGGTATTATGAGGTAGTTTAGTCATATTATAGTTGTGTGTTAATTTCGAAGTCAAACAAGTTAGGAAACAAAAGTGGACAAAAGTTGTCGCAAGTTACATTCATAATTTCACTTAAAATTTAGGTCTAATGTTACTTAGATTTTCTCTTAATGTAATTGGATTTACGGGGTGATTGTAAGGCCCCGTTATAATTTCCTAATGATTTAAGATTTTAAAGGACACCTATGGGATGGAACAACATCATTTTGAAATGAAAGTATATGCTTAAGGTGTGTTAGATCATACTAAGGAGTTTTGTGAATGGCAGGAATTTGTGTGGAACAAGTTGGATACACTAAGTGGAAAGGACGTTTCAATTAGCACTAGACCCGACTTCAAATAATG
The DNA here is from genome assembly GCA_000715115.1 of Nicotiana otophora. Classification (NCBI taxonomy): domain Eukaryota; kingdom Viridiplantae; phylum Streptophyta; class Magnoliopsida; order Solanales; family Solanaceae; genus Nicotiana; species Nicotiana otophora. The sequence continues at coordinate 75,259 of AWOL01S0016134.1, read as the reverse complement.
CCACTCGAAAAATANAAGTCAAACGAGTTAGGAAACAAAAGTGGACAAAAGTTGTCGCAAGTTACATTCATAATTTCACTTAAAATTTAGGTCTAATGTTACTTAGATTTTCTCTTAATGTAATTGGATTTACGGGGTGATTGTAAGGCCCCGTTATAATTTCCTAATGATTTAAGATTTTAAAGGACACCTATGGGATGGAACAACATCATTTTGAAATGAAAGTATATGCTTAAGGTGTGTTAGATCATACTAAGGAGTTTTGTGAATGGCAGGAATTTGTGTGGAACAAGTTGGATACACTAAGTGGAAAGGACGTTTCAATTAGCACTAGACCCGACTTCAAATAATGCCACTCGAAAAATATAATAACTTAGGTGGTGCAATATCTACCAAATTAAAACCCGTTGAGCCTACTTTCCAACATATCAAACCATTTGTCATTTGGATATTTCTATAAAATGTTATGGCCATTTTACCAGACCTATGCCATATGCGGGCCGAGATGCGCGACCGCGCATATAAGGAGGTTTCTATCTTATGTGCACAACCAGATGTGTGGTCACTTGATCAGGTGCACGGCCGTGTACGTAGGAGCCCTATAAATACCCCCAAGGTTGAGTAGAGAGAGGGGCTAAGTCATTTCTTTGAGCTAGGGGTTGCATATCAAGGGGAACCCATCCTATACTTCCCTCCCATGAACCAAGGTAATGTTTTTGGAGATATTTTGAGTTGATTA
>AWOL01S0016134.1:32121-50918 GCA_000715115.1 Nicotiana otophora | reverse complement strand
AATCATTACTCAATCAAAGGCATAAATGTCCTCCTCTTATCTATCACAATTACACCCTTATTCTACTACCAGGGCAACATTTCATCTTTTCTAATTGCTCCTAGTCTTAGACTCCTCTGAGTTCATTCAGGCTATACTGAACTTTTTATAACTTAAGGAAACCATTAACTCTCTCGTTTTGATGGTCTTAATCCCTAGGCCTTACCTATTCTTGTCACCTTCTCACTCATCTTTTCTAATCCTTACTCCTATCTAGCTAAAACCTTGTTGATCTACTGTAATTTAGCTTGCGACATACACATATTTATTCATACTACTCGCAACCTTCCTTTAACTTGCTTGTACCATATACTTCCTTCCGTGCCTTCTCAGTTGTCTTTAAATGTAAGCAATTACTTTTCCTGGTCGTTCTGCCACTTGCTGCATGGATACTTAGCTTATCTTAGTGCCCATGAATACTGGAATTCCTTGTAACTCATATGATTTCAAATATCACTTTTGACTTCCGTTCATTAGTCATGATAGGTGCCACTTTCTTATGGAGTGCATCCAATGTTGTAGTGAGACTGTTGTTGCAAGACCATTTCTTCTTCAAGTTACTATGCTTAGGTTGATGCTTTCTTCCTTATTTCCTCAGCTAGTCTTTCCTTGTAGTACTTAAGGGAGACCCTCTGAGTCTTGTAAAGCTGCGAGCTTATTACATCATATACAGAAGGGGAGGTGCCTTGGTGTATGTTGTTTGCTGATGATATAGTTTTGATTGATGAGACGGTAGGCGGCGTTAACGAGAGGTTAGAGGTTTGGAGACAAACCCTCGATTCTAAAGGTTTGAAGTTGAGTAGGACTAAGACTGAATATCTGGAGTCCAAGTTCAGTGACGTGACGTAAGAAGCAAACTTGGACGTGAGGCTTGACTCACGAGGCATCTCCAATGGAGGTAGTTTCAAATACATTGGGTCAATTATCCAGGGGGTAGAGAGATAGATTAGGATGTCACGCATCATATAGGGGTGGGGTGGATGAAATGAGGGTTATCATCTACAGTACTGTGTGACAAGAATGTGCCACTGAGAGGTGGCTAGACTGGCCATATATTATGGGGTAGAGTGTTGGTCAGTTAATAATTCCCATATCAAGAAGATGAAAGTAGGAGAGATGGGGATGTTCAGATGGATGTGTGGGCACACTAGGTTGGATAAGATTAGGAATGAAGATATTCAGGAGATGTTGGGCATGGCTCCCATAGATGACAATATGCGGGAAGTGAGGGTTAGATGGTTCGGGCACGTGCATATGAGAAGCCAAGATGATCCGGTTAGGAGGTTTCAGCAGTTGGCTTTGGCGGTTATTAGAAGAGGTAGAGGGAGGCCTAAGAAGTATTGGGGTGAATTGATCAGGCAGGACGCGGTTCAACTTTAGAGTTTTGAGGACATGGCTCTTTATAGGAAGGTGTGGAGGTTGAGCATTAGGATTGAAGGTTAGGAAGGAGTCGAGCAGTTTTCTCCTTCGTTCTGAAGGGGGGATTAGTCTCTTAGGGTATTGTCTTGGACTATTAGTGGTGTATGTTATCTCCGCACTCTTTTTCCATGTTTTCACTATACTGTGGCGTTATTACTGGTTGTTGTTATTACTTTTCCATTTATTTTCTATTTTCTATGATGCTTATATTATTTTCCTAATTTTTGTTGATGTCACAGACTCTGTTGTCTATTTCTTTCTTCTTGAGTTGAGGGTCTCCTAGAAATAGCCTCTCTACCCCTTTGGGGTAGGGGTAAGGTCTAAGTACATTCTAACCTCCCAAATCCCATCTGTGAGATTTTACTGGATTGTTGTTGTTGACAAAATTTCCAAAAACTTCTATTCATATTTTATGGATTAAATGTTAAATCTCCTAAACAATTATATTATGTAATAAAAAAGGATCAAAATCACTTACCCAATAGGGCTCAAAAATGTGATGAATGAAGCTAAGTCTCGAAATACACTACATGTAATTAGCTGCAGATGTTGCATTTGCGACAAGAGGTTCGCAAATGCGACACATGCCCCGCAAATGCAAAGAACCTATCGTGAATGCGACAACTGGTCCGCAAATGCGGACCTAGCAGACTCGCAAGTGTGAGAAAGCAATCACAAAAGCGGCCTGCTCCAGTCCCAGCTCCCCATTACAAATGCGATCAGGGGTTCGCATATACGAACTCAGAACCCATCGCAAATGTGATATTTGTTCCGTAACTGCAAAAGTTGGTCCCCTAACACAACATCGCAAAAGCGAGAAGGATCTCATAAATGCGGCAATCACAAATGCAACCATTTCCTCCCAAATGCGAAGAAGAAAACACCTGCAAAAATTCTAACCTCTCTCTAACTCTCTGGTACGCATCCAAAACTCACCCGAACCCTCGGGGCTCGACTCCAACCATTGGCACAAGTACATAATCATCATTCGAACTCACTTGCGCAATCAAAATACCAAAATAACATCCACAACCATGAATCAGACAACAGAACACAAGAAAATATAATGAAACTTAACAATTGCAGAAAGACAACATACGTCTAATTCATACTAAACAAACTTAGAATGACACCAAATTTTGCACGCATGTTCCAAATGAAAAAACGGAGTCGTAAAAAGTCACAAAACCAAAATCAAATCCCGATAGACATAAAGTCAAACCATGGAAACTTAGGAAAATTTTAAACCTTCAAATTGTCAAGTTTTGCCAAAAGTACCAAATCAGCCTAGAACCCTCCGAATCCTATTTCAGGCATATGACTAAGTCCAAAATTACCATATGACCCTATTGGAATAATAAAAACTCTGTCCCGAGGTCAAATACACAAAAAGCAAGCTTGGTTAACTCTTCTAACTTAAAGTTTCCTTGTTGAGAATCATTCTTCTAAATCAATAACGAACTGTTGAGGAACCAAAACAAACGATACACACAAGTCATAATACACCATACATTTTTACGCATGACCTCAAACCACCTAACTGAATACAAATTCTCATAACAGCTTGTCAAGTCAATACATTCTCCCCTACTTAAACATGTTGATCCTCGAATGTGCGAAGAATCGTCCCAAAGCCATCAAGTCACTGTATAAACTCACCATGCCCATACACATGGGTGATCGCACTTCATCCCAATCTATATAAGTCTGACAACATAATCTAACTGATGATCATTACCTTAACATTAGCTCACAACCCTTAGAGCCCAATCTCTAACTTCCCAAATTAATTATGAGACACGATTCTGGCATCTATATGCTATTTACGTCAGTATTAAGCTGCATCAAGCCACAACCATATCCCAAGTGTATTCAAATGATATTCCACATTACTTAGATACACATAGCCATAGCTTCTGACCACAATAGTCATTCAAATATCACATATTGTACCAGTATCTAACATCCTATCAATAAAAACCTTGTTCCAAATCTTCGAACACAACCAATGATGAAAGAAACACACAGAAATGCGTAACCCCCGTCACATCAACCAGTCATGGAGCTTTCTTGCCCGATGACAATCAAAGCCAAAATTAGGCTGACTAAAGACACTATAATTCAAAACATAGCTTAATCAAATCTGATGGAACTACATTCAGGCCCGATAACTTCACCTCATCCAATACAAACTGCTATACCAATATTCCACACAAATTCTACCTAGAGTCGCACACCATGCAATAAGTACACCAAACAAGCGACAAATTCGATGTACCCAATAATTAAAGAGAATCAAATGAGAGAACCTCTCTGCAAGCTTAACAGATACCACCGTGAAGCGCAATGCAATGAAGCCATCACACAAGGGAGAAAAACAACACAAGAATTAAGGCCAAAGGATCATATCCCAACATAACTCTGATATGATGCGTGACCCAATCGAAACGCCTGTACACATAGGATACGTCGAGTCATGATGCTCACTGTCAACAACCATTTACATATCAACAACAAACACGCGAAGTGCATGACCATAACCATGGAAAAATGGATAGCACAATATACCACAAATAGAAAGATCACAACCAAGGCGCAATGAACCATTCAACACCCTGAGAATTATCTAGCTCGAATTTTTCCACAAGGCCCCCAACAGAATCACATCAGTTAAAAGTAATCAACAGATCACAACCCATCATAGCATATGAGAGTAATACATGGAACATATTTGAACACGAATAACCTCCACTCTAATTGATAACACATCCATCCACAATATCTGTGTTGTGTAGACAAATCCGACCTGATGTAGAATACACACTCTCATTAGGCCAGTCAATGGACTCCAAATAAATTTTGATCCTCCCAAAATAGGTAGATAATAATAGAAATTTGCACAATGATGGATCTATAACACATGCCTTTGGGAATCCTCTTCGTCTTCAAATCCCTAGAATACCATAATCTCCCGATCCCAAGTACATTATTCAAATTACTGACATATTCATCATACATAGTCGTTCCATGAGAAATATTTAAATAATTCTTTATTGCCAAATAGATAAATCTGACCATTAGTATTCAATCAATCGGCCCATTAGTGTAATACATGTCAGTCATCTACAAGTCAAAGCACAATGCGCCTTTTGGAGTGTGCACCCTTCTTAGGTTGTACCAGATAATGCTAGCATTCTTCTAAACATCTTAAACCGTCCATGCTATCTATAACTCGTGACCCTATACTGGAGAAAAGTTATAACACGCAACATGGTCATTATGCGGTTGGCATACATCCAGCCCAAGCCATCCTCGACACTATCAAGAACTATTCAAAACTCGTCCACACATAACTAAACAATTAGAACCAAATTTTCCCAACTTAACCAAGTCACGCAAGCCCTCAAACCCAAGTGTATTGGCACAAAACATCGGTAAAGCATCACCATACCAAAGGAACCAATTACCTTTATTACTATGCTAACCCTACACTACCAAGCTAACCAATTTCTTCAAATCCTCCTCAACTTGCCTTCAAGTTAACAATTCTCCTTGCCGGTACACTATGATCCTAAACCAAATATCACCGCAAGAGATCCTAGCATGAACCGCGTCATCCAAAAGCCCATAAACCATTGTATTTATAAGCCCCCGTAAACGTTTACCTAAAACCCGGGGTTTCATGGTGCCGAGGTAGGTGTATGTGTTAATGATTATCGCAGCACAAAATTTTGGGTTGAACAGCACGCAAGGGAGCTGAAGGAAAATGATTTGCAGAAAAAGGCATTTGTACGGCCCACTATGCGGCTGCAAAATCACTTTGCAGGCTGCAGAATGACCGCAGAGTGAGGCAGTCAAGTGGGCAACATTTGGATGTCATTTCGTGGCCAATTATGTGACCATAAAACGGCCGTATACCCAGGCAGTGGTGCCCAATTTTGAAGGGCCATTTCACGAACCACAAAGCATTATGCGATCGCATATGCGACCGCAGACCTTTGTCGGGGCTCCTATGTTTCTAATTTTTGAACCCGGCCCCATTCTAATAAAACACCCTTGGGGATCATTTTAAAGGGGAAAAACATATATTTCTAGAGAGAGGGAGCGTCATAGAGTGAGAAAAGGAGTTCCTAAGTTTTAGCCCCCAATTCGTACTCAAATCTTGGAAGATTAATAAGGAAAGCACACTAGGTCTTCATCCTAGAGGAAAGATTTTACACCCTAACCCTTAATTTTGAAATTTAACTAGAAATGGACAATTAGTAAGATAATTTATTTTGCATGCATGTGTTATCAAGGGATGAGGGAGATTGTTGACCTAAAAAATGGCAAGGCATGGGTTGTGGGAAGATAAAATCCTCCATACAAGGACAATGAAACCTTAATATGCACCTAGTGTTTGATAAAATGCTCGAATGAGCTAGAACCATGATCACCTTCCTAATTTAGATTCAATTTGTTACATATATAAAATAAATCGATGTTGCTTAGAATTCTGGGACATTCTAAAGTCTAAAGAAGCTCAAGTGAGGTAGGTTGGCTAAACTCTTCTCTTAAAATTGAACCAAACGATATCCATGTAAGTCCCGAGTTGGTTATTGTGAATCGATTACCCGGATAAGCTGGTGTTAAAAGACAGGCGTGATCAATATGTAATTCAATGCTCTTGTTATGTTGTACTACTATTTGAGAATGTGTTCAAAGTATGGGTTTCATATCTAAATGCCTTGACTTTAAGTTGTGTTTCAAGTGAAAGCTAATGAAAATTGTGTAAGAAACCGTAATGCGCTTAAGACTCTTATTTGCTCATATGTGTGCTTAAATTTCTTGAATAGAAATGCCTTGTTGTTGGAAAGTCCATGATGAAGGTTGAAAGTACAAAGGTGTACACGAAATATGAAACATGAAATACGAAATACGTAATGCACAATGTGAAATATAAAACACGACCAACATGCCAAGAGAAATAATACAATTGTGACCACTAGTGCTAATAAAATGAAGAGATGTGCATGAAATATGAAACGGGATGATTGATAGAAAAGGATGATGTCTCACATGAGACGGCCTAGCCGATCAGGTCGTGATCAGACGCCATGCCCCACACATAGTGGTGAGTATATTGGAAATTGTAATCAAAACTTTGAACAGTGGTATATCGGTACTAAAGGTCTCCCAACTTAAAATGTGGAAATTTACTTGAAAACTTATCACATTCCTAATTTGATATTTTGTAACTGCTTGAGGCTTTAATTAATATCATGATTGTCCTACCTTGCATTACTGTTCGTTCTTATGAGATGGTGTTTAGTCATATATACTAATATTATTCGACAGTACTAACGTCCCTTGTTTTGGGGGGGCTGCATCTTTCATGGATGTAGGTGGTTCCACGACAGGCTGTACTAATCAGTGATAGCGACACACTTTCTTCCCAACTGACTTGGTGAGCCCCACTTCGCTTGGGGTCATGTATATTTTGTTCATTATATCATTATATTTTGAGGTATAGCCAGAGCCCTGTTGTCGGCACTATCATTATACTCAATGTATTTATTAGAGGCTCCGTAGACATAGTGTGGGTGTATATGGGTGCTGGAAATGTCAAACAAATTATGTTATGTTTTGATCACTTGTTCCACTTCAAACCATGAGAATGTGTGCATTTTAGGACTTATTAAATGATGTAGCTAATGGTAATGAATTTGATATTGTCTACATGATCTCCTTATTGGTTAATTAACAAAGATACTTGTTCTCATTAAATCATGGGCGAGTTTGGGTAGAAAGTATTCAACATGCTTTCTTGACGGGTTCACTCGGTTGAGCGTCGGTCGCTCTCCCTGAGTTTGGGGCGTGACAAACTCGGTATCAGAGCCTTAGGTTTTAAAGTGTCCTAGGATGTCTCGGAAACATGTCTAGTAGAGTCCTTCTTATCGATGTGTTGTCGACCACATCTATAATTAGGAGTCTACTTGGAAATTTAGGAATAATACCCTTCTTTGATGTTCTTGATCATGCGATAAAGCTGATTGTACGATTGTTCCTCCTTTAACTCGTGCATTGCTCTAACATTCAGTAAACGATGCCTAGGATGAAAGCAACAACTGTCCAAGGAGCCGATGTTACCCTAGGAGTGGCAGTTGATGGTATCATTGATGATGCGGGTGAACACCCGAGGGGTGAGGATATTCCCTCGATTACTACACCGCCTGGTTATACTATTCCTGCTCAGGGTGCACCAGTTCCTACACCTGATGAGGCTGCAATGAATCCTTCACTTAATATTCCAATTTCACCTCCAGCCCCAGCTTCTGGTCCCGGTGTTTCTGATGGGGATCTTAGTGGAGCCATACCGATGTTTACTCAGATAGTGGCTTCCCAGGCCTAAATGTCGAATGTTTCCCCCACTTCTTCTAGTCAGCAAGGGCACTCTATTTGTTCCAGGGCTAATAGGTTTCTTCAGTTAGATCCTCCGGTGTTCACGGATACTAATCCCGAGGAGGATCCCCAAGATTTCATCGATGAGATGCACAAGACCCTCAGGGTTATGCGCGCTACTAAGGCAGAGGGATTGGAGTTGGCCTCCTACAACCTGAAGGGGGTGCCCTATTCTTGGTTTGAGACGTGGGAGGACTCTCGTGGGGAGGGGAGCCCTTCGGCGAGGTGGAGTGAGTTTGCCGATGCTTTCATGGATCATTTTTTGCCCCCGTGCTGCAGAGTTTGAGAACCTAAAATAGGGTAGCAAGAATGTGTGGGAGTACCATATGTAGTTTGCGCACCTGTCCAAATATGCTATTCACATGTTTCCCTCTATGGAGACTAGATGTGTCGGTTTGTGCAGGGCCATAGTGTTTTGGTTATCAATGAGGACGCTATAGCTGCCTTGAATTTTGACATGAACTATGGGAAGATGGTAGCATTTGCTCAAGCTACAAAGAACCGCAAGTTGAAGAACAGAATTGAGCGAGAAGGTAGCAGTAAGGCCCGGTCCGTGGGCAACTTTGGGAATTATTTGGTGGCAGTAGGTCAACATTCAGTGGAGGGTCATCAGGGCCATCCTGGACTTTTGCTCAGTCTTTAGCCAGTATACCTAGTGCTTGATAAAATGCTCAAATGAGCTATAACCATGATCATCTTCCTAATTTTTGTTCAATTTGCTACTTTTCTAAAATAGATTGAAGTTGCTAAGATTTCCGGATTATTTAGAGTTAAGGAAGCTCAAGTAAGGTATGTTGACTAAACTCTTTTCTTAAAACTAACCCCACAATATCAATGTAAGTCCCGAGTTGCTTATTGTGAATCGATTACCTGGACAAGAGCTATAACCATGCTCTTGTTATGTTGTTCTACTATTTGAGAATGTGTTCAAAGTAGGTCTTGCATATCTAAATACCTTAACCTTAAGTTGTGTTTCAAAGGAACTCTAATGAAAGCTTGTGTAAGAAATCGTAATGTGCCTAAAACTTCTATTTGCTCAAATGTGTGCTTAGATGTCTTGAATATAAATGACTTGTTGTTGGAAAGTCCATGATGATGGTTGAAAGTAAAAAGGTGTGCATGAAATAAAAAACATGAAATACGAATCACGTAATGCGAAATGTGAAATATGCAACATCGCAAATGTGCCAAGAGAAATAATGCAATTGTGACTATTAGTGGCAATGAAATGAAGAGATGTGCAAGAAATATGAAACATGATGATTGATAGAAAAGGGTGATGTCTCACATGAGATGGCCTACCCAATCGGGTCGTGATCGGACGCCATGCCGCACACATGGCGGTGACTGTGTTAGAATGTTAATTAAAATTGTGATTTTGTTGATGTATCCCATGAGATGGCCTAGCCGATCTAATCGTGATCGGACGCCGTGCCGCACACATGGCGGTGACTGTTTTAGAATTGTAATTGAAATTGTGATTTGGTTGATGTCTCGCATGAGACGTCCTAGCCGATCAGGTCTTGATCAGACGCCATGCAGCACACATGGTGGTGACTGTGTTGGAAATCGTTATCAAAATTATGAATAGTGGTATACTGGTACTAAAGATTTTCCAACTTACAATTTTGAAATTTATTTAGAACTTATCTTATCTCTAATTTGATATTTGGTAATTGTTTGCGGCTTTAACTGATATTTGAACTGTCCTTACTTGCATTACTGCTTGTTTCTTTGAGAGAGTGTTTGGTCATATATACTAGTTCTATTCAATAGTACTAACGTCCCTTTTGCCGGGGGAGCTGCATATTTAATGGATGCAGGTGATTCCACAGCAGGCTACACTGATCAGCGATAGCACTACACTCTTTTCCCAATTGATTTGGTGAGCCCCACTTCACTCGGGGTCATGTATCTTTCGTTCATTTTATCACAATATTTTGAGGTATAGCCGGAGCCTTGTTTCCAACAATATCATTGTACTCTTTTGTATCTAATAGAGGCTTCGTAGACATAGTTGTAATGCCTTGTGAAATGTTTCCTAAAAACTGGGGTTCCGTGATTTTGGGGTAGGCGTAGAAGTTAACAATAGTAGAAATTCTTCACGGCGAGCGTGTGAGCTGCGGTTCGGACTTTTTAGATTGAACAGTGCGCTGGGAAGTTGAAGACAAATGTTGGGAAGAAGTAGGCATTTCTGTGCCGCATTCTGCAGCCACCGAACCACAGTGCGGACCGCAGACAGGTTGTAGAGTGGGGCAGTTTTCTGGGTCGTCTCGATGTGATTTTTGCGGCCCATTATGCGACCGCATAACCATTTTGCAGGCCGCACTCTTGTCGCATATCCCGCTTTGGGATTTTTTAGAGGGAGGTTCTATGGTGCATTAAGCGATCGCAGAACAGGTCTGTGGTGCATTATGCCACCGCAGAACGAGTCTGCGGGCCGCATAGTGACCGCAGACCTGGTCAGTTCCTTTCCAATTTTGGCACCCATATTATGTGGCCGATGTGCGGACCGCATAACCATTCTGCGGTCGTATATGCAACTGCATAACCTGTTCCAGGGATTCAATTTGGGGGTTTTTAAGAAGTCTTCTTTCCACAAATTCCCAAAGAAAAAATAAGAGCCAGCTTATGTACTTTGTTCTCGGTATTCTCGAACTACGCAAGATCTGATTCATGCGGTGTCATGATATGTAGGTAATCCCCATCGTATTTGATCATGTCCATCAAATAAACTGAGTGAAAAAAAACATAAAGGAGTGACAAAAATAACAAAGAAAAACAAAGAGCGAAAAACAACAATAAAAAAAAGAAAGCAAGAGTGAAAAAATACAAAAAGAGAACTCTTTGTCCAATTTGAAAAAGAAAACTGCGGGAACTTTCCGTGAATGCTGTCAAATGGCGCAAGCAAGCCGCCAAGGTAAAGCCTCCAATAGATGAAGCAGAAATGGTTACGGTCTTCCTACAGGCCCAAGAGGCGGACTACTTCTAGAACATGATGTCCGTTATGGGTAATTTGTTCACCGAGGCTATCAAAATTGGAGAGATGGTCGAAAGTAGTTTAAAAAGGGCCAAATCTTGAGTCATGTTGCCATTAAGGCCACATCACAGACCGTTGAGAATGGTTCGGGGAGTTTGATGAACAGAAACATGAGGGAAGAGGGAGCCATGATGGCTTTGAGCTCGAAGAGGGCCCGCATGTCATTCAACCAATCATATATGCTTCCTAAGGTCCCACAACAATATTATCCCCATCAAGATGTTGTTTATGTTGTGGAAATGCCTCTCTATGCGATGATAAACGCGCGACCTTACACGCGGCCATGACATTATACACAAAACCGAGATCCACCTCCCAGAAATGCCAGTCCCTATCAAGCTCCATATAATCGCCAACCAAATGTTCTCCAATACAATCCTCGCCAAAGAGAGCTCCTCAAAAGGAATCAGTTCACTCTTATAGGTGAATCATATTCAAGTTTGTTTCAAAAGCTAATCGTGCTAGGTCTGCTGCAGCCAGTGGCCCTGAACCGGCCAAATCCTGAGTCCCCCTCGCACCAAGCTGATGCTAGATGTGAATACCACTCTATAGCAGTAGGATATGATACAAAGGAATTGTTGGACCCTCAAAAGGGAAATTGAAGAATTTGATCCGGCTTTGAAAGCCATTGTAGCCATTGCCGCAATAGAAAAGAAACCTAAAAATGGACCCCAAACCTGAAACTTTCCCTATCAGACGGGAATCTCGGTAGCCGGTCTTGCTATCTATTCTGTATTTCGGGTTATTTCAGGGTGTAATCCGAATTCCTTTACTTTACTATCTTACTTTCTTATGTAAACCCTTCTATTTTGTTTACATATAAAATTCCAATAAATGAAATCAATATTTCATCATCCATGAATGTCTCTTTTATTAATCTTGTCACCTTTCTTATTCGCTTTTCAAGTTTTGTTAATGCAGATTTCAATAACATGACATCCTTGCATACTTCATGCCCAGATCCTAAAACGATGCCAGACCTTGAAATAATGAATCAAGAAGTAGAATGTGCCGAAGATAAGGCTTGTAAGAAAATAAACAAAGAAGGGACAACAAGCCTAAACCAAGTCCAAATGAAAACTGCCCTTACCTGAATAGTTTATGGCACTGAAATTGTGATATCAGTAGAAGTTGAAATTCCCTCTCTTCGGATCATTGTTGAAACCGAGTTTGAGGATAAAGATTGGGTCAAGACCCTATTGAAGCAAATGACTTTGATTGATGAAAAGCGATTGGCTACAGTTTCCCATATGCATGTTGTACCAACAAAGAATGGCCCGTGCCTATAACAAGAAAGTGCAGCCTAAGAAATTTGAAGTATGGTAACTCGTTCTGAGGAGTATTCTTCCGCATCACGAGGAAGCTAAAGGAAAGTATTCCCCGAATTAGAAGGTCCATACATTGTAACAATAGTGCTGCTAAAGGGAGTACTGTATTTGGGAGACATCGAAGGAAATGTTCCCGATACAACTGTCAATGCAGACGCGGTCAAAAGGTACTATGTTTGACCCTTTACGCAGCTTTAATTCTCTCTGATTGAGATGACGAAGTCTTTCATTCTCACTACCCAAATACTATTAACCCTTTGCTAACCATTTGAGCCAGATACTCTTTCCTTGGCGACCCTCTTTGGAACCTTGTATGTAATGAGAAAAAAAAAAGAAAAGAAAGGGATTGGAAAAAAAATGAAAATGATTTTTTTTTTAAAAATGAAGAAGAAAAAGCAAAAAAAAAACAGTTTAACCTTATTCCGAAAGGATACGTAGGCAGCTTCACTCTGGGGTTCGGTCATACCAAAATAAAATTCCACATTCCCCCAAAAGAGAAAACTGGGGAAAATGTTACAATGGTTCGGCGATGATTCCCCCAAAAGGTTCCAAAGTTGTAATTCAATCCAAATTCTTATTACCCAAATCCTTTCAAGTCCTTCTGATCAATTGGTGAGAAGGATCAAGAGTTGGAGAATACAATTACTAGGATAGGATGCAACAAAATTAGAGAAATAAAATGAGAGAGTCCTATTGGTGAAAACCCTCATGGGCACTATAGGGCGATGGTGAGTAGAGAAAATAAAATGAGAGAGTCTTGTTAGTGAAAACCCGCAACGAGCACTATAAGGCGATGGCGAGAAGAGAAATGAGAGAGGCCAACTAGTGAAACCCCTCAAAGAGCATTATTAATCGAAAAGATGATCCATGCATCCATGACATCAACACAGTCCTGAGCAAGATTTCTCGATTTTAAGTCAAAAGTTTTGATGAGTTTCTAAGAGTCGAACAGTTTACACAGATCAGGAATCCAGTCCAAAAGGCATGTCATGTTCATTGAAGTCTACATGTACTCCCAGATTAGTCCATATTTCTGTTCCCCGAAAGGGACACCTCTTGTTTTAAACTCATTCTCTATTATATTATTTGTTTTTCTTTGAATCTTTTCGGTCTAATTTGTTTAGAAAATAAGGGAAAGAAAATACGGCAAGACCAATTTATAGGGTTCTCGTTTGAAGTGAGGTAATATATTCAAAAGGCGCCAAGCCTCAGTAAGGGTATCGAGTCGACCCCGACTGGCCATGATTAGCCGATGCTTTGAAATTGAAAACTTTGAAAGAAGTCAAAAGTGAAATGCCCAAAAAGGTAATATAAAGTTGAAAAAGGTTAAGTCCCACGCGACCAACCGTCATGGCAAAGTTTCGAAAAGCCAAAGGTTCTTCAGCATCAGAGATGCAGTTGGTATTCAGGAAATAATCAGTTGCAGTTGAAAAGGAAATCTGCCGATATCAAGATATTGAAATAATCAAGGCCACAAACTGATCTCTATTGTAAAACTAACAAATCTTTCTTTGTTTAGAACATGAACACAACAATTTAAGAAACAGTTCGTGAAAAGATGAACACCATCAAGTGAAGTTCTCAAATCCTTGATTTTCTTCTAATATGCATGTAAATATGTTATTTTTAATTTCATTATAGGGAATCAATACCCTATCTTCAATACATGGTACTACATCCCCTGATTGCGTTTCTTGTTGCAAGCATAGGGTACGACATTCCCTAGTAGAACCCCAGAGTGCCAAGAGCCTCACCTTATTGCCAACATAGAGTACTACATCCCCTGGTTGCATTTCTTGTTGCAAGCATAGGGTACGACATTCCCTAGTAGCATCCCAAAGTGCCAAGAGCCTCACTTTATTTCCAACACAGGGTACTACATCCCATGGTTGCATTTCTTGTTGCAAACATAGGGTACGACATTCCCTAGTAGCACCCCAGAGTTCCAAGAGCCTCATCTTATTGCCAACACAGGGTACTACATCCCCTGGCTGTATTACTTGTTGCAAACATAGGGTACGACATTCCCTAATAGCATCTCAAAGCACCACGAGCCTCATCTTATTGCCAACATAGGGTACAACATTCCCTAGTAGCATCCTAGAGTGCCATGAGCCTTATCTTATTGCTAACACAGGGTACTACATCCCATGGCTGCATTACTTTCTGCCAATATAGGGTACGACATTCCATAGTAGCATCTTAGAGCGCCACAAGCCTCATTTTATTGCCAACATAGGGTACGACATTTCCTGGAAGCATCCCAGAGTGACACGAGCCTCATCTTATCCCCAACACAGGGTACTACATTCCCTAGCTGCATTACTTTCTGCCAACATAGGGTACTATATTACCTAGTAGCATCTCAGAGCGCCACGAGCCTCATTGTATTGACAACATAGGGTACGACATTCCCTAGTAGCATCCCAGAGTGCCATGAGCCTCATCTTATTGCCAACACATTGTACTATATCCCCTGGTCATATTATTTTCTACCTACATAGTGTACGACATTCCCTAATAGTATCTTAAAGAGCCAAGAGCTTCACCTTATTGCCAATACAGGGTACTACATCCCCTGGTTGCATTTCTTATTGCAAACGTAGGGTATGACTTCCTTAGTAGCATCCTAGAGTGCCACGAGCATCATCTTATATCCAACACAGGGTACTACATCCCCTGGTTGCATTTCTTATTGCAAACGTAGGGTATGACTTCCTTAGTAGCATCCTAGAGTGCCACGAGCATCATCTTATATCCAACACAGGGTACTACATCCCCTGGTTGCATTTCTTATTGCAAACGTAGGGTATGACTTCCTTAGTAGCATCCTAGAGTGCCACGAGCCTCATCTTATATCCAACACAGGGTACTACATCCCCTGGATGCATTACTTTCTGCCAACATAGGGTACGACATTCCCTAGTAGCATCTCAGAACACCACGAGCCTCATCTCATTGTCAACATAGGGTACTACATCCCCTGGTTGCCTTCCAACTTATTAACATAGGGTATGACATCCCCTATTATAAAAAAAACATCTTTTTCAATTCTTTATTCTGCAATAGCAAAGATAGTTTAATGTATTTTCAATAACTCACAAAAATTTCCTAGTGCAAACTGGGGCAGAAAATATTTGTTCGTTTTGTTTGTTTCTCATGGCTTGCAGGTTTTTATGCAAAGTACGGATTAGATGTGCAAGAAAGGACTCTAGCTCTCGCCAGATGAAGTGGAACGTTTGATCTCAATACCAGCCGCAACCAGCTTTGACGTAATGCATGCGGAGACATGGAGTCTCAAGATCCATCTTCTCATCATCTTATCAAGAAACAAGCTTGTTAGAATATTTCATAGTATGTTGCATCGAGAGCATCATGTTTCAGTCTAAAGTCAATGGGATAAGCAACTCAAGAATCAAGACTAGACTCCAGACGACTTTTAGATAGGAATTTTATAACTCTTAGATTTCAAGAGTATGTAATTTTCTATTCATTTTCCTATAATAGTAGGAACCGCGGACCGGAACCTCAACAGAACTTTGCTCGATTCTCCATCTAAGCATACTCCGTCACTTTTCTTCCGCTTGAACTACATGTGACCTGATTCCCTTATAACCCGGGATATGTAGGCTTCCTAAAATCAAGGCTCGGTACATCTTTTTCTTTTAACTTCTTTTCCTTTTAAATAATAGTGAAGTAACAAATCAGTCACATTGTTCATTTTCTTTGCCTGAAAACTCTTCATGTTTCCAAGCAAAGAGGGGCATGTTGTGAACACCTAATTTTTGACCACATCCCAAATTTTATACTACTTTAGTGTAAATATTTCTTTTAGGTCTAATCTTAATATTTTAAACTTATATCTTACTCTTAATAGGTTTAATCTAAGAAAACTAAAAATTACAAACAAACAAATTCATATACACTATAGTATTGTTTTTAGTGTCATTAGATTGCATGTAAATATTTCATTTTTCTTATATATATATATATTTGTTAATCTAGAGTTAGTTAATTAATATTTTTGTCTTAGTGTTTTTATTGAATTTTACTTCTAAAAGAAAACAAAAAACTAAAAATGGAAAAATTTGAAGCACCCGTAACTTTTCCAAAGTTGGGTAACAAATTGTATCTCAAAAAAAAAAGCTTTCAATCATTCCATGATCCCCACTCCCACACGACACAATGTACACACAGTGCACTACTCACATTTTCTCTCCACAACTCACACATTGTAATATATAATATATTCATGTTTTAGCATTGGCAGAGGGAAAAACAAAGGGGAGGAGGATTGACTTTTAGCATTTTCGAGGAGGAAAGAAACGAGCTTCTTTGGGAGAATGCTAAAAAACAACCTGATATGGAAAAAATCCAGCAGTTAAGAGAAAACAACACTTTTCTTCTTTTAGAGCAAAAGGTGGACTTGAAGAGATAGTTATTCGGTGGAGTTGCTCCGTTTGGACTCGAAGATCGAAGCGTCGTTTCAGATTTTAAGTTCGCGAACTCAAACGAGTAGATTATAGTTGTTACCTTTGCTCTTTGAAAGTTTCATAAAAGGTAACAATTAAGTTCTTCTTCTAGTTTAATGTAATGTATTATTGAATATATGATGTTAGTTCATGACGTTTAATTATTCCTTTACTTTCCTTTGTATTTTATGTGATATCTGTTTCTTCTTCTCTTCTTATTGTTAATGTATGTATGCTTTGCAATTTATATTTTTGTATGTTCCTAACTTTTAAATTTTAATTCGAATCTATTATCTTGCCATAATTTTCATGAAAAGTTTAAATCATAGTTAATTGATAAAAAAAAACGTTTAAAGTCGGTCAAGACAATACTTCTTGGGTTAAGTCCTAGTTAATGTGTGAGTCCATTCATACCAGTTCTAGTTATTGTCTTTATTTTGGTAATTCCTTGCAAATCTGTTATGTCCTTATTCTTTATTTAGGATTAAAACTTTTTTCCCTTCTCCCTCGAACTAGCATCCTGGTAACTAAGTTAGTGATAAGTTTGGTGTTATTTAGTTTTACTTACTTTGAGTAGTTTTAGAATTGGCTCATATAATTTATGCTAGGCAGATTACATGGATGTGGTTAGGATCCCATTAGTTCAAAAAAGAATAAAGTTGGTATAAAGTTACATGTTCGTACAATTGAATTTTAACGCAAGCATCATTCTAGTTTATTTATTTATATTTTAATATGGTGTTTAATTAAATAACTCAAATTCCATGTAGCAGTACCCAAAAGCATAAATCCAAAATATTCTGATAATTCTTTGGTTTTTATAATTGTGTTAAGATATTTTTTAGTTAAGTAAAACATTTTCATTAGTTTGGTTCTACCACATGGTTAAATATTTTTTCTTAATTATGTTTACATTTTAAAACTTNCTATGCATGGTTGTGAAGTTATTTTATTGTGTTGTTATGTTTTAGCACACGTGGTATTGTTGAGAGGATTGCCGGGGTGCTCGCACATGAGCAGTCCGTGCTATTGTTACTATTGATATTTGCACATGCGACGTGACAAGGCGGGCTATAGATGTAGGTTTGCGAATGTGGCGAGATAAGGTGAGAATATTATTATGTGTTTGCGGCGAGACAGTATGGGCATTTACTTTATTATTGAGCGCATGGCAAGACAAGGTGGGCTATGTCGGGGAATGATTTGTGATGACTTGTGATGGCCTAGGGGCATTGTTATTGTTGTTATTTGTGTAGTGGTGTGCATACCCTGTGTGAGTTAGACCGTGTACATTTTGTGGTGATCGTTTCTTATGCGCCATTTATTGTCTCTACTCTTGCTTGTTTACTTGAATTGTAGTAGAACACTTGTACAACCATACACGTATATAACTCACCCATATCAGTTTAAGAAGATGAATCCTGATGTTATTGACCATTTACATGTACTCATGTGTACTTGCCTTATGTGTGAGAGTTATCATGTTTGCACGTGAGTTGTCCGTGCAGTCTGATGGTAGGTTATA
Source organism: Nicotiana otophora (assembly GCA_000715115.1). Classification (NCBI taxonomy): domain Eukaryota; kingdom Viridiplantae; phylum Streptophyta; class Magnoliopsida; order Solanales; family Solanaceae; genus Nicotiana; species Nicotiana otophora. The sequence goes on along the minus strand of AWOL01S0016134.1, from coordinate 32,654 downwards.
GTGAGGTACTGGGTCTGATGAAACCTTTCTCCAGTAAATCTTTTAGCTGCTCCTTTAACTCCTTCAATTCGACAGGTGCCATTATATATGGAGGGATGGATATTGGTTGCGTTCTCGTAAGAAAATCGATGCCAAAATCAATCTCTCACTCTGGAGGAATACTTGGAAGTTCATCTGGAAATACATCTGCGTACTCTTTGACTACTAGAATAGACTGAAGTGTAGGTATCTCAGCATCTGTATCTTTAACTAGCACAATATATAAATTCACTCTTTTGCGATCATTTTCCTCGCCTTCAAATAGGAAATAAAGCTACCTCTGGGTGTCGCTATATTACCTACCCATTCAAGGACTGGCTCACACGGAAAATGAAATCTAGCTATCTTTGCTCGACAATCAACTGTGTCATAGCAAGCTGCCAACCAGTCTATGCCCATGATAACATCAAAATCAAACATGTCTAGCTCAACTAGGTCGGCTAAGGTCTGACGACCGCAAACTGTTACCGTACAACCTCGGTAAACCCGTCTAG